>VMBQ01002630.1:36236-57526 GCA_007657795.1 Dreissena rostriformis
TATATATAAAGGTAAGGAAAATAGCTGCAGATGTTAGAGGAAAATTGTGAGTTGTTCTAATGAGCATCTCTGTCCTATTGCCCTTGGCTTTGGCTGGAAGCTTACTTTTCAAACAACATGCCTGGTGTATGATTACACCAATGGAATTGTTTTAAACAATTAGGTAAAATATGTTCCCGTGAAATTTACTTGCACTCAAACGTTGCCGGTTGAGTTGTTGTTAATGATGTGATGTTGTTGTTTTTATGGAAGGTACATGTCCTCAAATAGGAGACGTTGTGATCACGACTATTGCGCAACATGCAAGCTTGCAAGCTTGTTCAGCTTGTGCCAGTTCTTATGTCAGCAATTTCAACCATGTAAATGATTCAAATTGTATTTATTTATAGTAAAGAAGATACCGTTGATTGGGTCGAGAGAAACTCTACTCCAATGAGTATCCAATTAATAGTTACGCGCGCGTGTCTCATGAGATTTGCGTTTCGTAACGTCCGAGTAGGTGTGCCCTGTTTATCTCCGTCATGCGATTAGCTTATCTGGTATCTGACGTCCAGCTCACCTTTCAATGTAAATTGTATGATTTTGCAATACATTGTTGAATTGTTTAGTGACTGTGGACCATACACGATTAAACCAGAACAACAGTCTAAAGTTTAAAACATGCTTTGAGTAAAATATGATGATTTGTTTATAGAGTACTGACCTTCATGACTCGATTATTTAGTATAATGTAATCTATAAGATACTTTGTGAGGCATGTTTTGTGTTTAGGTCACAACATACTAAATATTTTCCCTATATAATTCAATGTAAACGCGTCAACTTTAAGCGAAAATAAATGCAACATTTTGAACATAGATCCCCCATAACCACACATTTTCTTTAAATGCATTTTTAGCGGAATCGAGTGCATTTGTTTTTATTTAATATATGTTTTCTTAATATAATTGTTTTTTTCTTTAATCTTGACCATTTACTTTTCGCAGTTCAGATATTATACAGTATTTTTTTTTAAATCGTGAACAAGTACCTTTAAGACTTTGCACAACGTCACAAAATACTCTCCAGGCACTAGTTAAGTAATTATATATGAAAAGCTTTATTCTCAAGAGAATTATAATATGTAATCGCATCAGAAAGAATAGTTACTCGATTGTTAAATTTAATTAGATTATATTATAAGTTTGCAAACGTAATGTTATATAACAAAATATTATCTTAAAAATGCATAAATTTCAGAAGCACTGAAACATCAAGAAATTAAAGTATGGCACATTCAAATCCACATTAATTACGTCCAACATTAAAATAAGCCTTTATGATTACAATGATCAATTCACAATTGCTTAGAAATAAAATACGAAGAACAATAGGCGAATAATTAAGGCGTTTTTTTTTTATAATGCTCGTATATTATATTCTGCAATGATTATTTATTGGGATTGGGGGATGCTGACCAATTATTTCAGATCGAATTTTTGCGCAAAATGGGCAAAAACAAACGTTTTTGTTCCTATATCATGAGTTGAAATACAGAAATGTGCGTGCACGTTATGAAAGTGTTGTTGAACTAACTGATGAAGAAATATAATTATTAGTTTTTGCTTCCTACAATTGGTGTGTCTGCCACACCTAGATGTTTCCATGCTTCAGATGTGGGCATTGACGCGCACTTTTCACTTGATGCCCCTGAATATGCCATTTAAATTCATTGCTACTTTAACGGTTTGCAAAAACATATGCAAATGTTTCCCATGCAATTGCTTTTTTTCTATCTGGACACCATTTAGTGATACAGTTGAAAATAATGTACTGAAATATTGAGTTAAAAGGGATTGTTTTTTTTTTAGAATTGATTAAAATAATGAAGGGAAAAACAGCTAATAAATAAATATAATATAGCTCTGTTTACAACATGCGTATATTCACGATACGTTTAGTACATATTTCTAATGTAAATGAATATGAAAAGCGTCAAACATTGCATAATTTACTCGTGATTCATCGTACACAATAGCATGCACTTCCTTTGAACGGAATAGCATCAAACCATCAATTAAATATCCCATTAAATGCTAAAATAATAATATAAACACCTCATACAGTTCACGTTTTGCATGCAAAATACCGACCTTTTGAACGTCATGCTTTGATGATATTCACAAAAGCGTTTAGGACAACACGAGCGAAAAGGCCATCATTATTATTGGAATAACCTTTTTCAGGTTTGTTGAGTGAAAATCATCGGGTTTTTTTTTCATCAAAATGTTATACCAATGATATAAATGTGTCTTCCACAATTAATAAGAGAAAGGGAACACATATAAAATCAATTGCGTCATATATGCATAAACATATTCGATACAATGGCCCGATTTCAGTGATGGTCCCGTTGACCGTCTGATTGAACGTTGAAATAATTGATCATAGAATTTGCGTCGCAATTTTGCACATTTTGCGGTATACGTCAAAATCATTAGAAACAACGCAACTTGAGTTACCATGACGGAAGTGCGCGAGTAAACACAATTTAAGTCCAAGACAATGAACTCTAAATGAAATGCATATGACGCCGAATACTTTCTTGCATGTTTCATATTTCGACTTTGTCCTTTTGGAAAGTTACTGTACTTTTCCAGATCAAACTATCAGACCTGTCATGTACGAGAAATATATAATATCATTAAAGCGATGTTCGATGATTTCCAACAACAAATGTATCAGTCGTGTGAGTCTATCCTCCATGTGCGGTTTATATATAATGTATGGGTTTCTTTATGTAAACATATGAATATGGACGTTATATATTTAACAATATGTTTGGCATTATTGCGTATCCCGTACCAATAAAATCGCGTTACGCCGTTTAACAGAAGACAGCAATTCCTTATCACAGCGTTAACAGAAATAAATATTTTTCAGTAATAAAACTTTTGTCGAAATTACATGGGATTTGGATTTCGGTATTCATCGACATTTTGTTATGTACGGTAATAAATGAATGTATTTGGGTATGAAGTGCCTCCTACATTGATATTTATGTAGAACGTGTACACAAATAATATCCTAAGATTAATGATTTGCCATTAGGAAAGGCCCTCGAGCTATTTGTAATTAAGAGCCCCCTATTACTTCATAAAGATAGAGTTGCGCCACATTAATATAGTAAACACTTTGATGAATATTGTTAACTAAAAGTTGATCGTTAACTCGGAAACAAGCGTCTTCATGTGCCGCATAAAGGTCTCACTTCTCTTTATTCCAGCCTTTGTTCAGGCACTTTATCAATTACAGACGATATTGATGCGGTGTGCATGGTCGTTAATTTCAAATAACGCAGTTCATAACATCCTGTAGGAATGCCATCGACTCCTTTAAGGTGCGTGTCATCCTTGTTGATGAATAATTTATTGCGAAAATACAATCATTGCGTGGAAAACGTTTGCGCATACATGATACTATCGTATTCATTTGAAGAAATATTTACTTTGATTGCGGACGGAAGTTCGATATTAACTGTCAAATTTACGTCATACGTTTGTTTCGTCAACATTACGTGAATGAAACAAGCCATTATGGGAATGTGCTGCCTCAACGTAATATGATGCTGTTCCCGTGGTATTCCATGGTTCTCAATGATTGATGTATGAAATTTATAATTTTCTATACGGTATTGTACTTTACCATTTGCGTCAGTTTTTCCTTAATTCTTAATTTTACTTAGTGAAAAGTGGGGATACAAATTGTATTGATTTAAAATATAGAAGATACAGTCGATTGGGTCGTGAGAAATGTGTACTTCAATTATTACCCAATTAATAGTTACGCGCGCGTGTCTCATGAGACTTTCGTTTCGTGACCCCCAAGTGTCTCTTGTTTATCTCCTTCATGATACATCTTGAATCTAACGTCCAGCTGACCTTTTCATTTGAATTGTATACATTTGCTATTCATTGTAGAAGTTTTCAATGACTGTGGGCCACACAGGTTTAATGAGTCGACACGTTTGCTATTTATATACGGGAAATTACAATCTACATATACTATCAAAAAGACAAAGCTTTTTATAGAAACACAATGTAAGCGTATTGGATTGAAACGTGTAATGTTTTATGAAAACATCTTGATTTGTTATTGAACAAATTACAAAGACTTTACAAGATGATCCCAAAACTGCTGTTTTGAAGAAAATGATCGTGTATCAATTACATTAATATCCTTATAATCACCCCTTCATGTATGTCTGGATGTCCGAATGGATAAGACGGCAACCTGTTTAAATAGCATTAATACCGGCGCGTCCTCGGATTATAGTCACAACGAGGATATTTGTTTTTATTTACTATATGTTTTCTTAATATAATTGTTGTTTTCATTAATCTGGATCATTGTGTTTTCGCAGTTTAGAACATTCGTGAACAAGTACCTTTAAGACTTTGCACTTAGTTACGAAATGCTCTCCGGGCACTATGTAAGTAATTACAAAGTGAGAACGCTTTATTCTATGGAGAATAATAATCTGTTATCGCCTCAGAAAGAATAGCTAATTGATTTTATTAAATAATAAGGACTGATAATGAGTTTGCCAACGTTAAGTAATATAACAATAAAATGAATAAACTCCAGAAGCACTGAAACATTGAGAAATTTCAGTATGGCATATTCAAATCCACATTAATTAAGTCCAATATAAAACTAACAATAAGCATCCTTTATTGCAATGATCAATTCATCATTGCATAAAAGTAAAAGTTCGAAAAACTATAAGCGAACAATTAAGGCGATTAGATTTATTTTAATGCTCGTATATGTTCTTCTGCAGCGATCATTTGTGGGGATGGGCGAATGCTGCCCAATTATTTCAGAACGACTTTTTGCGCAAAGGGGCAAAAAGGTACGTCATTGCTACCTATATCATGAGTTATAAAACACATTGAACGTCAGAAATGTGCGTTTGTGTTATGAAAGTGTTGTTGAACTTACCGATGAAGAATAAGAATTAATATTTTTGGCTTCAAGTTACTGGCTATTCTGAAATAACCAGGACCCAAAAATAAAGTATTGTCAAACGCAGTTGACAAATAAACATAAAACATTACAACATGCGTTTAATCACGATACTTTTTATTTCATATTTTTAATGTAAATGAATATGAAAAGCGTCTGACATTGCATAATTTAGTGATGGCTTAGTGTGAACAAAAGCATGCACTTCCTGTGCACGGAAACGCCTCATGGAATAATCAGGCATTGGGATGCTAAAATAATTATGTAAATACCTCCATACACGTTTTGCTCGAAACTGACCGACGTTGAAACGTCATTTTCTGATGATATTCATAAATTCGTTAAGGACAACACACTATTGATGAGCTTCAAGGTCATCGTCATCATCGCAATCACCCTTTTCATGTTTGCTGAGTGCAAATCAGAAATCTTCATTTTTATTTCATCAACATGTAATGCCAATGATGTAAAAGTGTCTTCCACAACTAATAAAAAGAAAAAGGAACACATATAAAATTAGTTGCGTCATATATTCATAAAAATATTCGATAAAATGGCCCGTTTTCGGTGATGGTCCCGTTGACCGTCTGATTTAACGTTGAAATAATTAATCATAGAATTTGCGTCGCAATTTTCAACATTATGCAGTATACGTCAAACCACAATCGGTACCCCTCGCAGCTTGTCATTAATCCGATGTTTAACGGAAAGGGCCGAGAATGTGCGATTGGTCAAAGGAATAAGAAACAAAGCAAGGTAAGTTACCATGACGGAAGTGCGCGAGTACACACAATTTAAGTCCCAGACAATGAACTCTAAATGAAATGCATATAACGCCGAATACTTTCTTGCATGGTTCATATTTCGACTTTGTCCTTTTTGGAAGTAACTGTACTTTTCAAGATCAAACTATCAGAAATGTCATGTACGAGAAATATAGAATATCACATGCGATGTTCGATCATTTCCAGCAACAAATGTATCAGTCGTGTGAGTCTATCCCCAATGTGCGGTTTATATTTAATGTATGGGTTTCGTAATGTAAACATATGCATATGGACGTAATATATTCAACCATATGTTTGGTATCATTGCGTATCCCGTACCAATAAAATCGCGTTACGCCGTTGAACAGAAGACAGTAATTCTTTATCACAGCGTTAACATAAATTAATTTATTTCAGACATAAAACTATGGTCGAAATAACATGGGATTTGGTATTTCGGTATTCATTGACATTTTGTCATGTACGGTAATATTTGAATGTATTTGGGTATGAAGTTCCTCCTACATTGATATTCATGTATAACGTGTACACAAATAATATTCTAAGATTGATGATTTGCCATAAAAAAAGGCCCTCGAGCTATGTGTAATTAAAGCTCGATTGGTCATTGTCGGCTCGGGTACTACTTACATGTACCCCGGGTACTCTTAAGTATACTTACATGTACCCCGGGTACGGTAAATATACTTAAACGTACCCGGTCGATATAAGGCTGTACCGGAGTTGTGTTCCCGCCCAAAATCCGATGTCGTAAAACGCGATTCCGATTACCGTAAAACGCTATTGTTTATCTTAAACAAACTTCTCTTTTAAAAAACTGCATCAACATGCTCTTTGAGTATGAGTTTTGATAATAAAGAGGCCATTTAACAGAAAATTGACATAAATGTGAACATAATTAATAAAATAAAAATAGCCGACAACAACCGATTTAGAGTATAAACTCCCGGGTACGTTTTAGTATATTTACCTACCCGGGGTACATGTTAGTATACTTGAGAGTACCCAGCGTACATGTAAGAAGTACCCGAGCCGACAATGACCAATCGAGCGTAATTAAGAGCCCCCTAATACTTGATAAAGATGGAGTTGCGCCACATTAATAGAGTAAACACTTTGATGAATATTGTTAACTAAAAGTTGATCGTTAACTCGGAAAGAAGCATCTTCATGTGCCACATAAAGGAATCACTTCTTTTTATTCCAGCCTTTGTTCAGGAACTAAATCAATTACAGACGATATTGATGCGATGTGCATGGTCGTAAATTTCAAATTACGCAGTTCATACCATCCTGTAGGAATGCCATCGACGCCTTTAAGGTGTGTGTCGACCTTGTTGATTAATAATTTATTGCGAAAATACAATCATCGAGCGGAAAACGTCTGCGCATACATGATACTATCGTATTCATTTGAAAAAAATAAATATTTACTTTGATTGCGAATGGAAGTTCGATATTAATTGTCAAATTTACGTCATACGTTTGTTTCGTCAACATTACGTGAATGAAAACAAGCCATTATGAGAATGTGCTGCCTCAACGTAATCTGATGCTGTTACCGTGGTATTCCATGGTTCTCCATGATTTATGTATCAAATTAGTAATTTTCTATACGGTATTGTACTTTACCGTTTGCGTCAGTTTTCCCTTCATTCTTTACTTTAACTTAGTGAAAAGTTGGGATACTTGCAAAACAAGAATGATAGAAAATGGACTGCATCAATCAAATCCACACTTCTTTGTGGATGTTTTTTGGTCCTGTGTAATGTCAAAGAAATATATATATATAGATAGATAGATAGATGGATGGATGGATGGATGGATGGATAGATAGATAGATAGATAGATAGATAGATAGATAGATAGATAGATAGATAGATAGATAGATAGATAGATTTGCTTTTGTTATGTTTTTGTGTGTGTTTTGTTTTAATACGGTACACACAGGAAAGACAGTGAAGTTACAAATTACACTCAATATAAGACGTATACGTGAAAAATCTGTCTTTGTTATTTGTATGTGCTCGTGGTTCAATAACTTGACCAAAGGGTGTGATATTGTATCTAAATTGTACCAAATGGTTGTCGATGTTCACACATGTCATTTATTTAGATTTTTTAATATAATCTGAGATATATTCGGAAGGTTAACATATAACGACAATGTCATTGTATAATATGCTTTGATTTTTCCCTATTTGTTCATAATAGTAGGAATCTGTTTGTACTTTTGCTAAATTGCATGCATTAGCGTTGATCAAGGCTTAATTTTAGTAAGTCTGTTATAAACTGATTCATACAATATTCAGTTAGCTTTAACATCAGGTAAGTATATTTATCTACTTATTTGCCCACTGGCATGATACTGGTGTTGAGAACTTCCTGTGCTCATAACATAATTACATCAGTACTACTTTGAATATCTGTAGAAGTAAATGATGAAGCTCCATGGTGTACCAAACAGGAAACCATAATCGAGTTACTAAATGAGATGTCAACATTTAAAGTGTCCACATGAAATGTGTAAATCATGTCCATTTCATTTAATCTGACACACTAAAGTCTCTCGATTTCAGAACATTGTCTGTTTCGACGTCAATATGAGATTTGATTATGCAGAAAATATGCCAATGAAGAGTTACAATCGATTCAAAATCGGCGCATTACTGTGGTAAATATATTATATAATATCCAAGACAATAACCGGAGATACTTTAAGCCGTAGTTTCTATGCCCCCTTTTTAAAAAAGGGGGTATATTGTTTTTGGCCTGTCTGTCTGTCTGTCTGTCTGTTTGTCTGTCTGTCTGTCTGTCTGTCTGTCTGTCTGTCTGTCTGTCTGTCTGTCTGTCTGTCTAAAACTTTAATAATATTCAAGTTTTGTCATAACTTTTGCTACATTGAAGATAGCAACTTTATATTTGGCATTCATGTGTATATCATGGAGCTGCACATATTGAGTGGTGAAAGATCAAGGTTATCCTTCAAGGTCAAAGGTCAAAAACAAATCAAAGTGGCGCATAAGGGGGTATTGTGTTTCTGACAAACACATGTCTTGTTTATTTTCAGGATAACTTTTCCTACATACGACCTTTATTATGATTGACTGTATTTCGAGACGATTGTTGTCAAGACGCAACAAATATTGCACTTTAAAATACTTAACTGATATATTAAATGTATAAAACAAAGGTAAGGAAAACAGTTGTAGATGTAAGTGGAAGGATTTATGTTTGTTCTGCTGAGCATCAATGTCCTATTGCTCTTGGCTCTGGCTGGAAGCTCACTTTTCAAACAACATTCCTGGTGTATTACCGTATATACAACATAAGCAAGAGAATTATTGCATAATGAGGTAAAATATGAAATTTACTTGGACACATTCGTTGACGGTTGAGTTGTGGCTAATGTTGTGTTGTTTATTTATTTTTTCATAGAATATACATATCTCCAAAAAGGAGACATTGTGATCACGACTATGGAAAAACTAAATAAAAATGCAAGCTAGTATAGTTTCTAATGTCAGCAATTTTTAAACATGTTATTAATTACGCGTGTCTCGTGAGACTTTCGTTTCGTGACTTCCGAGTACGTGTCTCCTGTTTATCTCCGTCATGAGTGTTTGTGTTGATAGCCGAATGGATACGTCGGCAACCCTGTTTAATAGCGCTATTACATGCGCCGTCAGAGGTAAAAGTCACAGAGAAGGCATTTGTTTATTTACTTATTTTGTCTTAATGTAATTGTTGTTTTCATTAATCTGGATCCTTTACTTTTTTCAGTTAAGATATGTTTCAGTATTTCAAAATACGAACATTCGTGAACAAGTACCTTTAAGACTTTGCACTTAGTTAAAGAATACTCCCAGGGCACTATTGAAGTAAGTATATATGGAACGCTTTATTCTCTAGAGAATAATAATCTGTAATCGCCTCCGAGAGAAGAGTGTTTTCATAAATTAGAACTGATAATCAGTTTGCCCACGTTATTTAATATATAAATAAAATGAATATACTCCAGAAGCACTGAAACATCAAACAAATTCAGCATGGCACATTCAAATCCATATGAATTACGTCCAATATAAAAACCAATAAGCATTCTTGATCACAATGATCAAATCACAATTGCGAAGGAGTAAAATACGAAGAACAAATATCGAATAAAGGCGATAACATCTTATTATATTATTATGCTGGTATATTTAATTATGCAAAGATTATTTATGGGGATGTTGGAATACTGAGCAATTATTTCATAATGGCCTTTTGCGAAATACACATTGAACGTCAGAATGTGCGTTTATGTTATGAAAGTGTTGTTTAATTTATTGACGCTAAAACAAATAGCTTTAATAGTTTTGGCTTCGGGCAACTGGCCTGTCTGCCTTTCTTAGACACAATAATAAAGTGTTCTAAACGTGTAAAACGCAGTTCTATGTATCCGTGCTACAGATGTTGGCATTGGAACGCACTTTTCACCAGATGCCCTTGATTATACCATGAATATTGATTAATGCTTCAGCGTTTGGCTAAAACATAAGCAAATGTTTCAATACAATAATTGATTTGTTCTATGTGGGCAGCATTTAGTAATTCAGCTACAAATAATTTACTTAACAATTGAGTTGAAATGGATTGGTTTGTAACGAATTAATTTAAAAATAATAAAGAGACAAACAGCTGATAAATTAACATAATACCGCTCTGCTAACAACTTGCGCTTACGCACGAAACTCTTGATTTTATATTTCTAATATAATGAATATGAAAAGGGTCAGACATTGCATAATTTACTGGTGGATTATTGTGAACAAAAGCATGCACTTTCTTTTAACGTAAACGCATCATAAATAATCAATATCTAGAATGCTAAAATAATAATGTAAACAGCTCCTTACAGTGCACGTTTTGCATGCAAAATACCGTTCCTTTGCAGCGTCATTTTATGTATATATTCACAAACCCGTTAAGCACGTCAATCAATTATAAGTTTGGTGTAAAATACACACTTTTATTGAGCTAAAAGGCTGCCATAATAATTATAAGAATCACCATTCCCGGTAAGCTGCTGGAGCGTGCGCGTCGCGACCGGCGCGAGAGTCACCCGCAGAAAATTTTCTTCTATTTGGATCATAATTATCTCTTTGACAAATACCCGGGCAGCCGGGGTAAATTTGGCCTTATTTGGCTCAAAATTAAATATTTCCTCCTGAAAGGTCACAGGGGCAGGTCGATACCATATGACGTCGTGAAGACGCGGAAACGACCTGTAACTAACCTCTAAAATACAACAACAATGAATCACCATTAACAGGTTTGTTGAGTGAAAATCAGCAATCCTCGGTTATTTTTTCAATCAAAACTGTATACCAATGATGTCAATTTCTCTTCTTCAATTAATAAGAAGCAAAATGAACACTTATGAAATCAGTCGCGTTATATATTCTCGAAAATATTCGAAAAAATGGACCGATTTCAGTGATGAACCTTGGGACCGGCTAAGCTAATGTTTTAACTAATTGTGTACTGAATTTAAGTCACAATTTTTCACATTATGCAGTATGCGTCAACGGCAAAAGAAACAAAGCAAGTTGAGATACCATGACGGAAGTGCGCGAGTAGACAAAATTTAAGTCCCAGACAATAAATTCAAAATGAAATGAATATGTCGCCGAATTAATTGTCTAACATATTTTTCTTTCGACGTTGTCCTTTTGGGAAGTTACTGTATTTGTCAAGATTAAATTGGCCAACATGTTAAGTTCGAGAAATATAGCGTTTTGTTCGATATCTGCTCGAAACGAATGTATCAATCGTGTGAGTCTAGCGTCCATGGTTGGTTTATATTTAATATATGGGTTTCGTAATGTAAAAATAATTATATGGACGTAATATATTCAACGTTATGTTTTGAAATATTGGGATTTCCGTTGAAAATGCGACAGCAATGTTTTGTCCTAGTATTAATAAGAATAAATATATATCAGTCGTAAAACTTTTTTCGAAACTATATGGAACTTGTTATTTTGGTATTCATTGGCGTAAATTAATGTACGGCAATATGCGAATGTATTTTTGTATTAAGTGCCTCCTACGTTGTTATAAATTTCAAACGAATACAGAAATCATGCCCTTAGATTGATAACACTCCATTAAGAAAGGTCCTCAAGCTGTTTGTAATTGAGAGCCCCCTACTACTTGATACAAATGGAGTTGCACCACGTTTATAGTGTAAACACTGTGATGACGATTGTTAACTTAAAGAGGCTCGTTACCATGGAAAGAAGTTAAATTTACTACTTTAAGCAATTTATTCAAGGACTTATAAGAATAGATACTCTATATCTGAGCCATACGTCTCGTGATCTTTGAAATGTGGCATGTTGGAAAACCGAATCGTGTTATGTCAGGTCTTAAAAAAACATCCTTTGACAATTTAAACTTTCAAACCAGTGCCTAATATTGTAACAAGGGACACATTAGATGTTGTATTATCAACATTAAAGAGGATTCTATGAAGTGTAATCATTGTTTCAATATATGTTATGATATGTTATTGGGCTCATAGGTACAATAAAACGCATTACAAAACACATTATACATATAGCAATTTCTGAACAAAAAGACGTTCTAAAACAAAAAACTAGGTAATTCAATTTATCAGAATCATAATAATTATCTCGTGCTGGATATTGTAAACTTTCCCCATTTGACCCATTGGTAACTAAGTAAATACAATATTGCTGTAAAATTATCATTGAAGAAATTCGTCTCTACTACATAATAAAATCCAACAGCGTCCGTGATTCGATATTGAAGCGTTATTGTTCAGGCGGAAATGTATGGTAAACATGGTGGTTGTGGGTAAATAAACAACATGTACCGAATACAGGAAAAAATCATCCAGTTGTTTCATTGAAAGAATAATGTTCTTGGCCAAAGTAGTAGTATAATTCTGCATTATTAGAGCCCTACAGGTTGCATGCAAGGAAAGTTGGTTTCCCTTTGATCCGTCCATTAATCATTTTCTGTTTGAGTACATCTTGGATTAATGATAACGCAACTTCAGAAGTTGTGTGTATGCAACACATCAAATGAAACTCAGACGGTTAAAAAAGATACATTGCGATAATGCACACTTTATATCCTTGAAAATTATGTTCTGAAAAATATGGTTAAATGCTATCAAACTGTCTAAATGAGCATAGCAAATTTATAATTGTAGTTCAAACATTATTTATCACGAACAAAGTAAACATTAAACAAAAATACGAAGCCATAACAATATCCACATGCTTTTGTAGTTTGACGTGCTCAAATATTGAAATGGGCCATTTATGCATTCATTTGAATACCTGGCCATGCTGTCTTCCTGACACTGAATGTGATTGTATATGCAATATGATATATGTTACACATACTATTACTGTTGCACTCTTTCTGGCGCATCTGAGGTTTCACTTGGTTGATATTCTTACCGGTCAACTTTTCAGCATTTAACAATGTAAAGAAATCTCCCTTTAATTTCGGACCGTCCTATCATATTGCAATTAACATAAAGGTTATTGATGTCTTTAAATAACGACAGTAAGTGCAATGTATTGCGGCGTAAGCTGCTAATAATTTTAGGAAACTTGAGACGCGTTTTGAACCGTTGGTCAAAATCAAAATGTAAATATTTTAAAAATTAAGGCTTGTAATGCAATACATTTTAACCATACATTAATTCGCATCAGTCAACAATGTGTTGGAGTACAAAGGAAAAATTTGTTATGATGTTTTTTTAATGAATCGATTCCACATGGGTATGAGATGTTCACGTTTTATTTTCATGTTGACATTGCTGTCGCATCACATGTGCCAAGACCATGAAAAACAATAGTCTGCTACCTAATAAGAAACATAAAATCATTTTTTTCTGTGAATACCCATTTGCCAGCAGTCCATATAGAATAATGTGTGTTTAGGTTCAAAATAGAATGTCTATATGTTTATTTGTTTTGCTTTTTTAATTGCACGGTTTACTGCAGGTCATGCTGGTTTTTTGGGTGGGTTTTCAAAACAATTATTTTCATTGAATGAATTATCTGCATATACAAGTTATTAAAATGGTATCCATAGAGGATCTACAGTAGATCTATAGTGGATATCTTATACTTTAAGCTTAAACAAAATGTATAGTTTCTGTAGTTTCATGAAAGAAAATGACACACTTTAACTTATGTGGACATGTATAACAATATGACTTTGAACTTTTTTGTCTTTATTAAAGAAGTTTATTGAAATAAATAATGAGCTTCGTGGCAGTTTCTCTTCTTTAATCGTTGATATGATTTTTAATAAGAGCAGGTTAATGAGACGATAACCATTTCTTTATCTAAGCCACTTTGATCTTAATGTAAATAAATATGTTTAAATATGTGCATATAATATGTTTAAATATGTGCATATATATATAGCCGATGGATCATCTGTGAAAAGTTTGCCTGGAATGCCGATAAATTACACTTTATGAATTAAAAATAATTGAAATTTCGTTCATTACCTCCATTTCACTATGAAATATAATACCACTATTTTATTATGGTGTACATCATAATAAGTCCCCGTGGAATTCACACCATTGTGCTGCAATTCTGTACAACAATATGAAGCCTTGAGAGTGTCAAGGGAAGATAAGTTTTTTTATTGTGATCCATCTGTTGCACGATGCATGATCAATACAAAAACATCATAACTGTCAGTTCGCTCTGCCTTTCAATTTTTCTATTGTTGTGTTAACATGGTTTATAAAACAAACGGTTAAGTTTTGCAACCACGTGTTTATGGCGGCCCAAATGTAACACATTTTACAGGTCCTTGATTGACAACTCGGTACTAGTTATTTTGTGTAAGAATGTATGATTTTTTAAATCATGTCTTCATTTTCTAATTTTCATTTTTTAAACTTTAAACTATCAATACATTGCACATATTCGTACAATCCTTAAATACTTTTTTTTTTTCGTTAGGCTATCAAAACAATTTGTCAAACCAAACAAATGTAAAAAAAGCAAATAAAAAACAAACACATGTGATAAACTCAATGATCTCGTTTTCTTGACGGGAACTGTCATATCATACTTATTATACTTGTATTATGAATCTTACGTTGTATTATCCTTGAATGCACTTACCAGCGCTTGCGTGATCTTATCAACTATTGCACGAACGTGTCAGTGGATTCATATATATTAAACCCGTATACATAATATAGACTCATTAGCGATGTGCGAATTGGGATACATGTATCATCTTTTAAAATGCCTCAGACGCTTATCTTACTGAACACTCGATTCGTCAATTCTGAACCGTATAATTCTTTCGATCAGCATGTGTAATCACCTGCACTAATGTGATACAAGATTTCACAAAACACATCCAAGTGGATGATATGTTTTAAGCAGCACACCCATTAAGTGGAATGCATATACCCGTGCTTTTGTACGTGAATATTAAGCTATAATTACCGATGAAAGTGTGTTTCTGGAAAGTTATACGGGGACAAAATGTCAACATTTTTTTGAAATAACGTGGACAAAAGTATAGCGTGTTTGTTAATGTGCCCATGCTATACCAACCTGGCACAGGGAACCAAATATCATGGAGAAAATATTCACTTTTTTTCTAAATTTGAAATAGATTCTCTCATTGGCGTGAATTATTCTTTACATAGAGGTTAACAAACTGTAAAAAATAGAGCGTTTTCTTGTACATATTGTTCAGCTACTCTCAACGTTGAACGTTTTACGAGTTCACAGAATTAAATAATATTGTTTTCTTTAACGCCACATCGTCTCAATATAAGATAATACTACATTATGATTGCCTTTTCACAATTTTCATCATAAATTATCGTGCCCTAAAATTCAGATCAAATATTCATCCCACAGACAATTGCTACTATAATGTTGCCCAAGGATTTTCTGGAAAACTATTATGAAGATTAAAAGCAACATTGTTCGTGTAAATATGATCACGACGCAAGAATAATTTTATTAGTACGTCACTTCCTTAAAAGAGCATGGCACTTATGACATTTCAGACTATAAATGTTTCAGCTGCTTGGTATTCACTGTGGTTAAGTAGCGTATGGAATTCATACGCAGATTCATTTGCACATACATGTTTCATCCTTCGTTTTATGTGTATCAAGAATGATAAATTTAAATACTTGTTATATGACGAGTATGAAATTAGAAAAACAACGAAGATCAGACAATTTTAACTTACTGCAATACTAAAATGTCAATTGCTCAGAAATATAAAGATTATTTTACTATTTACATTTAAAGAATGATTTTATTATGACATGCCCATACCGAAAGTTCGACACGTCTGAACTTTGCTATGCCTTTTCTTGTAGGATATTCATATTGTATGCATGTTTCTCCAGTGTATTTGTATAAGAATTGTGATATGCCCTGTAGGTCAGTTATTGATGATGAACTCTGTGTCTGAGAGTTTGTGGATTTGTATTGTAAAATAAAAAAATAACCATATACATTGTTGCAGACAAAAGCGCTCACTAAAATGCTTCGTTGAATTTAACCTTTAAGTCAGAGTGGCGTATAAACATTAAAAACAGTATAATTTTTCATTCTGAGATGAGGAATAAACATCCGTATATCGCTTTCCGTTCAATGAACCAATAAAATTACATTTGAAAAGTACAAATTAATTATATACTTTATATGTATGCCTACAATGACACGCGTTCTTGAATGTGTAGTCTTATCGTCAGTTTTCATAGAGAAACTTCCTATGTGTTCATGAAAAAAATTAACTAATTTCATAATTGGACACACACTTTGCGTTTAAACTCTGTCTGTGGATATCACAATGGTCTCGACCGAGTACAACTGATAAATAAATCATAAAATGAATTAATTAGGCAAACGTTTTTATTGTTTAGCCTTTGCTACGTTTTCATGCTTGTTAAATGGATTATAGTTCGGCAATTAAATAAGCTTTTGATTGATTGATGTCAGAAAATACATTTTTCTCGTTAAAACCGATATTATTATTTTGGGGGCTTTTAAGGTCAAATTGTACAATATTATCCCATCCCCATATCGTTCCAGCTCGCATGTGGTGGACAGAACAGGCAACTATTGCTGTTCTGATATCATACTGATATAGAGAATACATGTTTGGTGCCGAGATGGAGAACGTTTATCCGGTGAGGCTTAGAAAAAGAAAATCGGGCGATCCCTATTTTCTTTTTCGGGCCGAACCGGATTAACTTTCTCCATCTCGGCACCAGCCATGTATTCTTTTTATCCTGCTTCATTTAAATTATGCCGCTAGCACATTTAATAAAAAAAAAAGATAAATGACGATAACAAAATAATTATTCTGGTCAGCTAATACATGTACACAACATTCGACCGAATTACTATCGATTATGTCACGTAAAAAAGAGTTCCACATTAAACTGGTCCTTTTACTACTTTCCTATTGAAATTATGAAAAGAAAAAAAAAATGAATCGAGAATGTGATATTTTTTATGTTGGAAATTGAAAACAATGTGCAACAGCAAAACAAAAACTCATTTTTTTTTACCTCAATGACAGCTTTAATCCAATTCTTA
Source organism: Dreissena rostriformis (assembly GCA_007657795.1). Taxonomy (NCBI): domain Eukaryota; kingdom Metazoa; phylum Mollusca; class Bivalvia; order Myida; family Dreissenidae; genus Dreissena; species Dreissena rostriformis. The sequence continues at coordinate 53,668 of VMBQ01002630.1, forward strand.
TAACAATAAGATTACAACTATTTGCACTTACATGTTCTGCTCGTCCATCCCTATCGAAATGTATTTTAAACCACACTACTTCGTCATGGCGTTTGTATCGAATGCCTACCATTCTGACCTAAAACACGATATACGAAATCGTAATCCTGTCGGAGCGAGTTATTTTATTCCCATCGAAATTAACAAATATGCATGACAAACACACAATCCAAAATACGCTTTATATTCGTTCAATTCTTCAAAAATATTAAATATTTTACTGTTAAAAAAAACACCACGTCCAAATTCTTGTCCCTAAAATCCAGAGTCTTGCTTAAACTAGATAATTTTTTGTTTCGTCAGAGAAATGACGTCACAGGAGAAACGTCAAAAATTGCGTAATCAAGTGAATGTAAATAAAAATACGGAAAGCCGGTTCTGTAATATGTTTTTAAGAAGATGCAATCTAGTTTGATATGAAATATAAACGATAAAATTCACGATGCGTCTCAATAATGCGTCGCCCTTGTGTAGTGGATTGGAAAGGTTCTACTCAACTATGTGTCACAGCGTGCGTAGGAATACACTACTTCCTGTTGACCGGATATGAGAAAATGTATTCGACTCTGCTTTATTTGGTCAATGTTTGCAACAGAGGCAGGGTAAAAAAGCATTATCGTTTATTGACATCAAGGGACACGAACATTAGACACACATTGTATTCGCTACATTAAACAAGCCCCACTGACGTGTAGCTAGGTTTTCTATGTTGTGCTTTTTATAGAAAGCTATAGTGTATGTGTCGTCTTGGTCCGTATGCTCCAATGTAATGCAATTCAAATATTGCGCTTCCTTCCTTAACGGACTTTAAAGTTCACACGAAACTGTTAAATATATGTATTACCAATATCTGAAGACGATCATCCAGTCCTGGATTGTGTAAGTTTTCCTACTTGTCCCATGTGTAACCAAATAAATACGTTGTTGCTGCCAAATAATCGTTGCAGATATTCGTCCCCGCTATATAATCCTATCAAACGGCGCCTACGATTCGATATTGGAGCTCTGTCCTTAAGTCCTCGATAAATATAAAAGATGTCCCGACAAAAAATAAATATCCGCCCTGTATCTCAAGTTATGTTCAGTAATGTTTTAATCGTCTTCTCTATTAGTTTCAGTTTCAGACATTTAACAGTAGTTGTTTCGGATACGCAGGCGTTCTTTTACCTTTCTGTGGCCTCGTGAAACATTCAACATATGTCAAAATATTTTAAACCCGTACACGCCGAAATCAGGTTGAAGTTCAAAGACATGCATTTAACCAACTGGGCTCCCGTTTGCTTAATGTATTATAATCTGTATTCGCCTCAGAAAGAATAGTTAATTGATTTTAGTAACAAATAAGGACTGATAATGAGTTTGCCAACGTTAAGTAATATAACAATAGAATGAATAAACTCCAGAAGCACAGAAACATCGAGAAATTTCAGTATAGCAAATTCAACTCCACATTAATTGAGTCCAATATAAAATTTAAAAAAAAGCATTTGTGATTGCATTGATCAATTCATCATTGCGTAGAAGTAAAAGACGAAAAGAAAAACTTTAAGCGAACAATTAAAGCGATTAGATTTTATTTTAATGCTCGTATATGTTATTCCGCAGATATCATTTGTGGGGATGGGTGAATGATGCCCAATCATTTCAGAACGACGTTTTGCGCAAAAGGGCAAAAACATTCGTCATTGTTACCTAAATCATGAGTTAACATACATATTGAACGTCAGAAATGTGCGTTTGTGTTATGAAAGTGTTGTTGAACTTACTGATGAAGAATTAGAATAATTATTTTTGGCTTCGAGTGACTGGCCATTCTGAATTAACTAAGACCCCAAAATAGAGTATTGGCAAACGCAGTTCTGTTTGTCCGTGCTACAGATGTGGGCATTGACTCGCACATTTCACAAGATGCCCCTGAATATGCCATTTATGTGTTTTAATACTTTTGCTTAAACAAATGCAAATGTTCCAATGCAATAAAATATTTTCTTCTATGTGGACACCATTTAGTCATTCAGCTGAAAATAATTTACTGAAAAAAATGAGTTGAAAGGGATTAGCTTTGTAAGAATTGATTAAAATAATGAAGGGATAAACAGCTTACAAATAAACATAAAACATTACAACATGCGTTTAATCAGGATCATTTTTATTTCATATGTATAATGTAAATTAATATGAAAACCGTCTGACATTGCACAGTTTAGTGATGACTTATCGTGAACAAAAGAATGCACTTCCTATGAACGGAAACACGTCATAAAATAATCAAGCCTTGGCATGCTTAATTAATTATGAAAACACCTCCATACACGTTTTGCATGAAAAAGTACTTTGAAACGTTATTTTCTGTTGATATTCATAAAAGCGTTAAGGACAATACACAATTGACGAGCTTCAAGGTCATTGTAATCATTGGAATCACCCTGTTCATGATCGCCGAGGGCAAATCAGAAATCTTCGTTTATTTTTCATCAAAATGTTATGCCAATTATGTAAATGTGTCTTCCACATATAATAAGAAGAAAAAGAACACTTATAAAATCAGTTGCGTCATATATTCATACAAATATTCGATAAAATGGCCCGATTTCAGCGATGGTCCCGTTGACCGTCTGGTTTAATGTTAACATAATTGAACATAGAATTTGCGTCACACTTTGTCACATTATGCAGTATACGTCAAAGGCATTAAAAATAAAGCAAGTTGAGTTACCATGACGGAAGTGTGCGAGTACACACAATTTAAGTCCCAGACAATTGACTCTAAATTAAATGCATATGACGCCAAGTACTTTCTTGCATGTTTCATATTTCGACTTTGTCCTTTTGGGAAGTTACTGTACTGTTCAAGATCAAACTATCAGACATGTCATGTACGAGAAATATAGAATATCATATGCGATGTTCGATAATGTCCAGCAACAAATGTATCAGTCGTGTTAGTCTATCCTCAATGTGCGGTTTATATTTAATGTATGAGTTTCGTAATGTATTTCATATTGTTGTCATCGTACTATCGCGTACTCGCATTCTCGCCATCGCGTTCTCGCATTCTCGCCATTGTTATATCGCACTGTCGTCATCGTATTGTCGCATACTCTTCATCGTAATCTCGCGTTCTTGCATTCTCGCCCTCTCGCCCTAAAATCGCCCGATTTTTATGTGTAAGCACGATGGCCCTAACGGTATTCCGTAGGCAACTTATCGGTGCACAGTGCGACATTACCCGGTCAATTTGATCCACTCAATATAATGACGGAACCGCCCAATATAAGAATGGTTTCACATAATATAATGACAAATGCACCCAATATAATGACATATTGACTTAATATAAGAATGGTTTGACAAAATATATTGACAAATGCACCCAATATATTTACATGTTGTTTCAATGTAAGGGTGGCTTGACATAATATATTGACAAATGTACCTCATATAATGACGTATTGACATAATATAAGGTCACATCGACATGATATATGGGTTCGTTGACTCAATATAAGGATGGTTTGACATAATATATTGACAAAAGCACCCAATATAATGCCAGATTGACCTTATATAAGGTTGGTTTCACATCCTATATTGACCAAAGCACCCAATATATTATGACATATTGACTTAATATAAGGATGGTTTCACATAATGTATTGACAAAAGCACCCAATGTAATGACAGATTGACTTAATATAAGGATGGTTTGACACGATATATTGACAAATGCACCCAATATAATTACATATTGACTCGATGTTAGGGTTGCTTGACATAATATATTGACAAATGCACCTCACATAATGACGCCGATATATAT
>VMBQ01002630.1:57780-118254 GCA_007657795.1 Dreissena rostriformis
TATATTGCTATTTGCGTGCATCGATGGTGCGCCAACTTATTGAATGCTTCACTGTGAACTCTCATATATGATAACAAAACAGGTATCTGAATAATGTATTTGTATAGCATGGTGTCATCAATCATTATAAAATGAAACAATAGACTGTATACTAAATTTGTTCACTTTACTCACTAGCTCACTTATTCGGTGCGAGATAACATATGGTTTAAAATCTTGAAGCAAGGCTTTGGGAAATATTATAAAAATTTTGGTAATACACTCAATACTGCCGATTTCTTTGCTTCATACGGCTTTAGACAGGGTGGGTCTTTATCACCGTTATTATTATTTTGTTATGTAAATTGCTTAGACTAGCATAACTTGCTAGATGGATTTAATGATGTATGTTAAAAACGCCAAGAGGATTCATTTGCTATTGCTTTTGACACTTGCTCGAAAAGTTTTAAAAGTTGTTTTTACATCAAATTTATATTTGACCAATTTCAATTTTATCTCTTGACCAACCACGTCACAGCTGGTTTTACGAATTTTAAACGATAGATCAGAGGTTTAGGGCTTAACACCGATTTAAATGCCCAATTTTAAGCATTATCCGTTTCAATGCGGTGAACCAAGTTTTAATCATTTAATGTTTGTATTTGGTATTCTGCAATAAAAAAAAAAAGTGGATAAAACCACGAATTTTTCTCCTGATAAAGGTTATGGGGTTTCGTTGTTTTCTATATTAAATGAGTCTTTTACACTATACAGAGTTAATTTAACATTTTGTAAACAACGTGAAGAAGGACGACAACAACTCACAACCTATTACAAACGGCTTCGAAACATAGTGCGCATAAAAGAGGAACCACATTTACGCCAGATACAGCCACATTTAAGCCAGATGCGAAGTCAAGTCACGTATCCTATCTCAAACACAGTGGTTATACATATATGATTACGGACGAGATGATCCGAAACAACATGATAACTAGTATTCATTTCGCTCAAATCAGAGAGAAGCTTATCAACGAAGGATCAAACCTGACACTCGACACGTGGATGGGTATTTGTCGCAAGCACTGATGAATTAATGAGCGACCATGCCCAATCCGTTAACGCTCTGCGATAACCTATTACATCTCCACGACAGCAGGTTTATGCAGGTAAACAGTAATCAGTGAACACCACCGCGCGACGAGGACCTGTCGGACGGTGGAACGATTCTGGAACCAGTCATTACAAAGTACCATGTTTTAAACTAAATCACATTGCTTAAGTGTGTACGAAAAAGCGTTGTAACATAAAAAAAGATGTTATGACTTACCGCTCTTTGACCATATTTGATTGATGGGCTGTATTTCTCAGCACTCCTCTCGGTGAACACGCCCTTTCCAATGACGCTGCTAGCCTCTACAGCAGGCGCCGAGAAATATTGTATAAGCAGACCCTCGCAATATATATGAACAATGGCGCATACTTTAAGATAATATTTATGGTTCCCTCGCCAATACATGTGTATAATATGACCTCCTTTATATTCTGTTACATAAAGGAAGTTGATGTCTGTGCAGTTTCTTGAACTTTTCAATGAAGAACAATCAATTTACGAATCGAATAACTTTCGTTATACCAATGCTTATTATGTGGTAACGACCAGAAATCGTACTTATATAATAATCCACGTAATTAATTTAGATCTCACAAAGAATGTAGCGTAAAACGTTACGTAAAATAGTTGTAAGATAATATTGTCCGTAAGATAGTTATCTATATACAATACAATAATTCGATAATTCTCTAAGTAACTGCTTATAATGATAATGTTTGTATGTTAAAAACCACACCATTGCAGAATACAGGTGGGCAGATCACAATATGGCGGATAAATGTATATGTACTGATTCCTTCATTTAAACAAGCGAAATATAAAGTGTATGCAATGTAACAAAACTGCTCAAGATATATTCATACCCGTAAACACCGATAAAAAGGTATTATGAAATACGCAACAAATTAACAAGACCGATATTTATTGATTTTTAAATTGGCAATCTTGAATATTCCGGTGGAACCATACACAGGGGATCAGATTGTTGCATTACGTAATTGTATCAGACCTGCTCTGAGATATGGTTGGTTTAGATCGAGTAGTGTGTGCTCTACTTAAGAAAGTTCAACCCATTTTACGCTGCACGCTTTTCACGAAACTGACAACTTCTTACGCTGGGGGAGATAACCGTGAGAAATGTTTGATAGTACACCTTAGTCCGCTTATTATTGACGACGCAAACAATCTCATTTACGTCATCCATTAATATTGTTTAACACAACTTGTTTAATCACTCATCGGTAATTGAAACAACTTTACCCTGAAGAAGTGTCATCACGTATCTGTATCCCAAATTACTGTCCGTGTATTATGAAATGCGATACCTTGTGCTAAACCAACATTTAAACATGTAATGTTTATGAATGCAACGATACGAAGGCCAAACTGCAGATAACGCGTAAAATGTATATTGTTGAATATACGAAATTGTACACATACTTGTATTATTTTGTGAATGCTAAATTCGCATTCAGTGGTACGAGTAAATGTTTTCATATAGAACGCTCGCCTCGTGGATTGATGCAGTATACACTGTCTAGAACAGTATGAACCGGTTTTGTTTATGGGGGTATGTTAATTTTCAAGAATTTAAAAACGCCATTACTGCAAACTGTTGTGCACATAGGGCTTAACTTATTGAACTTACAAGGAAGCTTCTGATGTTCATTTACAATTAACGTCTGTATTCTGAATTTTTTCAAATAATTTCAAATCGAATCGTACGACTTGGTTGATCCCGACATTTACTTACATCGCAGTACAGTTTTATCATTTACATGTTCATAAGCTGAAGAGAGTGGAAATTTTATTAAAATAAACACACATGTACAGGTACGAATTAGTGTTAAAAGGTAAATTCAAATACAGTCTACATTCAGATAGAATAATCGCATGTGATGTTTACACATATAATATAATTTGTTGTATTATGTGACAAAGGAATACATAAACACATGCAGTTTTAAACAAGAACAAATGTTAAAGGTAAAATGAGCACACATGAAACGCTATTTACGTAAACATCGTCAAATCTGTATGTGCAGTTTTTGTTTTGTTTATGTATTGTTTAAACTACTCAATGTCAAATACAAAAGCAATATGGGTTTATTCAGATTGCCTCCAACTTTTAACAGTTGTCTGTACCTTTTAACAATCATGTAACCACGCCTGTCCCACCTAACAATAATCAAATATACATATTCCCTCGCATTCGTCAGTATTGTTGCTAGTTGGCACTTCAAATGGTTATATTTAGTCATTCAAACTAAAGTGACAGTAATTATTATTTTCAAAATGCGTATGTTAATCTAACACAAGTGAATAACAGTTAAAAGAAGTTTGTTTATAGCGATTAGCTCCGATAAGAACAGTAATGGCCACATAATAATCACTTTTTAAACGCTTGTGTTTGAACTGGGGCTCTAGCCGGCGATTGTGCGATGACTCTAGCCGTTGCCGATTGCTTAGCTGTGGACGTGGCCACAGCTAGACCGGCGGTAGGACCAGCCGCAGGTACCAGATAAGCACAAAGCAGTACGCCGCAAACCACCACAGCGCCGCCAATAAGTAACGCCCTTCTCCAGCTGGGTAGTTGTTCAGCAATTTGTTGTCTGATTTCTTTAAGCTGAGTACGTAAGGTCTTCCGTTTGCGATTCTGTTGAAAGTACGTTATCAAAGTATCTCTTAGTATGTTCGAATGTGTGTTTTTGTAAGGCATTCCTGTTATCTCGTCGGTAAAATTAAAAAACTTCGCCCATTCAAAATTCTCCGTGGGGTTCTCAATTTTCAAAACACGTTGTCCGCACAATTCCATAAGCTTCCGGACATCTTCTGAATCCGTCAAAAATTTGTTAAAAAGCTCATTACTTGCAAAATTATCACCGTGCGTGATAATTATAATAGTATATTGAAAAACATTTTCTCCAAATATCATTTTCATCAAATCAACCGTCAGCTGTTCTTCCTCTGTGAATCGAACTCCACCATGCAGCACGAGCAGAAAAACATCTGGGTTCCTTGCTTCAATATCAAACAGTTTCAAGACATTTTCCTCAAATTTTCCGCGTTCAAACATTGCAGGCGTGTCCACAACTTCCATTTCTACATCGCCATGTTCTATCGTGGTGCGGCAAGTTTCGCGTTGTATTTCTTCAGTAATACCCTTGGTACTGAATCCAGCGTCAAATTTCTTTTTTCCAAGAAGAGTATTCCCCGTGGAGCTTTTTCCATTACCAGTCTTTCCAAAGAGAACAACTGTGAACTTCTTTAAATTGGCTGGCATTCTTGATATAAACAATACTGCACCTTTGACTTTAAAAGAAGTATTCAATAATTTAATTTAGTTCAATCGAAAACCATTCGTTTTAAATAAACCGGTCCTCGAATAAGTAGTAATAACTTAGTTTGCTTTTTATTTAACGCAAATGTCTCAATATCTCTTTTGTTTTACAACGTTAAGGGAATGTGCACATAACAAAACATATCCTAGCTGCATAGAGGCAACGAAAAACTGTTTGTGTTACTTCAAAAGCGTCGTCAGGTGACTTGAAATTTGAGACGTCAAACAAGTCGTTTAACAAATGCCATGCATCGACAGTTTCATAAAATGTAAACAAGCTCGTTTGATACAATAGCGTTTAAACAAAACCTGAACAAGTAGTCAAGAACATAAAACATTGTTAGATTGTGTTGAAGGGTCAATTTATGTCCTTGTGTCCCAATATCTCTTATCAGATACAATATTCTTCCTGTTTATGTTTGTTTTATTTCACTTGTAATTTTCTTCTTGTTGATTCAAGTATAACTGTTATAGATATTAACAAGTTTAGACAATGTTTTGCAAATTTCCGAAGTTCATCACACAACCTCATGATAGAAAAGGGAATACATTTTAATATAGATAAAGAATTTCGTGTATGTATATATTGTGAAACATTCATCGAAGATGAGTATCATTTTATGCTGATATGTCCTCTGTATACTAATCTTCGCTCTATGTATATACCATTGCACTATTTTCTACATCCAACTGTAGAGAAATTCTATGCTTTGATGTCTACTGAAAATGAAAGGTTAATACGAAACATTGCTATGTATATAAATAACTCATTTAAAGAGAGAGATCAGTTGATGGACATGTACAGATAATAATGTCCATATTATCATAATCATATTGTATTGTTATTACCATAACCACATGCTGTGTATTATTATTATGATGATGTATATATTGTGTTTGGGCCGGAAGCCTTATATGCAAAAAAAACTATTGAATTGTGAATTGAATTGGGAGTACTAAATATAGAAGGTGTAGAATATAAAGGAATTCGATAATCAAGGAACATTATCAGGAGTGAAAATCCTATAAACATCCGCTAGTCTTTTATTTAAGGCAAGTGACCAAGTGCATACCGTCCAATACATACGTCATGACATAAAGCATAGAAATGATTAAAGCTGTGGTCACCGCATTGAAATAGTTCATGCAAAGCAGTCGAGATTTGACCATTTGAATGACCTGTCGAACATAACACTTAGGCCAGAATTAATCACTTGCACACAACCGTAAATAAAACTTAACCCCAGAGAATGTTATTCAAATTATAAATCAATAGCAGAGAATTGCACTTCGATTTAATTGTAATTTAATTACTCAATAGTTTATTTAAAACGTTTTAGACTCGCGATCGGTTTGTGATTAGTTCTGGTGTAAGAATGAGGTTCAAATAAGGCCTCAAACCGAGTTAAACCTCAATGATTTGCATTGACCGTTTCCAGGCGATGATCCCATTATTAATCATTATATGTGTATATTTGGTTATCTGCTATGTTAAAAAGGTAGTGACTAATAACAAGCATTTCTCTTCGCATATAGTTTCTGGGATTTTGTTGTTTGATATATAAATGTGCACCATAGCAACCGCATACCAACTGTCTGAGGAACCATGAAATAACGCAAATACACAAATGAATTAAAGTCCTTCTTTCGCCATTATTTTATTTATTTTGATTACTTAACCAATCCGTAAAACTAATTTCATGACAAATCTGATAGCGTTCACAATCTTTTTTATGTAAGGTATATCTGCTTTACGAATCATTTGACTAAAAGTAAAACCTAAACTGACACCAGTTGTAAAATAATAGTCGGAACGAAATTCGCGTTTGTATGAAACAGCGGGAGACCTCTCGCATAGGTAAGTTAACAGCACTATTAACATGTTAGGTTTTACTTTAGCAGATGATTAACAAAAAACAAACACACACCGCATTTTTAGGCTGTTGGCGGACGAAACAAACTTCTTAATACTTGTTTGTGCCATAAAGATCTTTTCTGCAGTAAGACTTCCTTTCCCGCTATTCAGTCTAACGACAACAATACAAATGGCTGGCATGGCACTTGGACGCGTCGAAAAGAACGCTCATAAAATATTTATCGAACAACATTCTAAACACTGAATTGATACTTACATCACAATGTCTCATTTTGAAGATAAATGCATACTCAACTGAAAAACAACGACAAATCTGGAGATTTGCGTTATTATATAACTTGTAAACAACAATTGATATCTTACTCGTGGTACTGGCTAAGCAAATGCATTAAGTAGATCATCGTTTTGTTAAAAGATTGAAATAACTATTACCACACATTTTGACCGTCCAGGTTAGGATCAAAAATATAACCGCTTAAGCAAATTAATTCACCACATTTCAAGATCAACGTATAAACGACGTTTGAATGCCCAACAGGCAACATTTGAGAACTTATTCTTTGGAAAGATCCCGATTGACAAAGTCGGGTGATGCGGTCTATTCCTCGGCACTCTAGGTAATTTAATACATGAGGTGTTCAATGCGAAGTTACTGATTCTTTTGATATTGGCTAAACTGATATAACCAATTTTAGTAGCTAAATATTTGCAAAGGGCATAACTAGTTTTTCTAGCTCTCTATGTTGGTTTACGCAAAATGTTTGATAAATCTTTTAAAATTAATACATTATGGCAAATATTCACTGGCAAGTAAATGGGTGTATGCGTTGAAACCTTACTTACATGGGTTGGACAAGGTGATTACTCAATGTATTAAATTATTACAAACTGTTACTGGAACGATTCAACTTTGCACCCTGTCCCTTTCCAGAACTATAAACGGACAACAATCTGAATTGAACAAACAATGCAAGACATTTGTGCTTATGAAAACATTGATACATTAATATCAATAGTATGGTTGCTTCTTTGTGGATGATGGTATTTTGTTTTATGCTAATGATTTTGAAAGTGCAGGGTCTGATACAGTGCCTAAGTCCGACACCGTCCTTAATCCGCTACACACTCCGTATAAGCATTTAAATGGTGATTATTATGTTGTTTGTCTCATCAAAACAGAAGGGCCAACTAACCACACTGATTCGTATGGATATAGCGATTTCTTAAATATGTAATCATGTAAGCGTAGATGACCACCTCAGTGTAAATATATATGACACGGTGGAGGGGGGTAATCTACAATGTATGTATCAATGCTCCGGTTAGAATTTGAAAAGGGCATCTTTCTTATTTGTCGAAATGGTACTTTAGCGTGCTAAGACATATTATCCCTGTGGCGCTTTTTGAATATACCATGTGTGATATATGTAAATATTTCATATAATCATTGTTGGGCAACATCAATAAGGGTGTATACACAAAACAGTTATTAATTTCAAAATTATAATGATATTTTAAGAAGTAAGCAGCTATGCACACTTTTGAAAATGATATAGTGGGTAAAGGTTTCATTTTAGTGCATGAGCTTTTGGAGACTTTAAAATATGTATGAAAGGCGATATACTATTTCTCTTTGCTCCTTTTAAGCAGTTATTCGCATAAACTTTACGCAGAGTTTCACAAGAAAATGTACATGCAACTTCTGTTTTAGAGATATGTAATTATATTAATCAATAAACTGGTCGCATACTGTATAGGGGTATTATTTAGATTTATACTATTTTAAGCGTCATTTTATTCAATGCATTTGTCTGCCAAACCATCTTCTACCACAATTGGGATTATAATTGTATAATTAATTTTAAGGAATGACACGTAAACAATAATAGGCGTGTTCAATAACATGTATTTGCACTAGTTTTTTCATTTTTTAATATTTGAGTACGCCATAGTATGTAAGGCATCGTGAAATATAGCGAGTCATCATGCGAGAGACCGCAGTATAATCAACTGTTATTCAGGTTAAAGCGGCTGCAGTTCGTGTTGTAAACACATTTTTCAATGTAGATCCTACTCAGATAACAGGTTTCAATAGCAACCGTGTCTTGATTTATCTGCTGATGCGTAAATGTGTGTAATATTAGTAACAAACAAGCTATTTAGCAATTAGATTTGGAGACATACGATGCTACATGTGCAGTATTAAATTGAAATATCTAATGTCAAAAGCCAGTATAAAGGGACTTAAGTTTCTTAAATAACAAGGGTTGTAAACATGTACATAGATATGATTATCGGTATGTTAGGTAAATTATATTTGCTTTTAGTAGAACACATTTGTTAAGTAGACAGAAGGCGCCAGGTGTGACATTTAAAGCATGATAAGGTATCAAAATATGTCTCATTTCACATGTAATATCTAATTACCATAACATTTTACATAGCTTATAGGAATGATAACTTGTGTTTTTATTCGTTAAACTGGTACTCAATAAAAGAACAAGGGACGTTAAGGGAATTTATTTTCCTGAAAAATATTAATAGTTTCAAAAGTTAATGATTTCATTAATTCAACATCAACACGTGAAAAATACGACGAGCGCACTACGTTGAGATAGTTTTTGCAATATACGTCGCCTAGATGACGTCACAATGAACGTTCCAAACTCGCGTTTAAAAAAAACCCGCCAATTTCGAGCATATTTAATGTTTATCATCATTTTATGAAAAAAGCACACACGCTAACCAAGTTGATTTAAAAAAAAACTTGAGTCCATTTGTGTGATTTGATCTTCGATAGCGTTTTATTTTTAATTTAAGGATGTGCTCAATGAAAAAAAAATATGTGTTTTCTTATCAATCAAAATGTGATCGAACAGTTTATAATTACTAACCATCAACGATTAGACCGTGCAATATCGTACGCAATCAAGTTTTTTTTAAACCAGCTAAATGCATATAAATGTAAAATGTACCCTATCAGTCACGAGAGATCACTCGATGTACTTATATGGGCCTATAGGAAGTTATTTGATCAAGCGAGCGGAATACATCTACAGTTTACAAAAGAAATACATCGTTTGGTTCGCATTATTTACACTTAACTAGTAAAGGTCATGCCACCAAATATGAGATTAAGCATCATCAGCATATGTTTATAGACAGGAACAGACAGGTATGATAAAAGTATTTGTTTTGTACGTTATTTAATATAAAACTTACATTAAAAGAAACGAAAACATATTTGAATATCTATTTACAAAGATGAATTGAAACAAACACCAGATAGTACGAAGGAACCTACATTACTTCGTTTATCCTTAATCCATAGTTGTCCAACTATTAAGTCTATCACATAAATTGCTGCGTTATCAAAATATTCAAGTAAATTAACTGGTTACAATAATTCCATCTAATTCATATCTAAACATTGAAACCAGTGTTTGAGAACTTTATGTGTACAGTAGCTTTGAAATTCAGTTCATTTAAATAAAACGCTGTTAATTTATTGTTTTATCAAATCGCTTTTAAATCTCGAATGAATCACAAAGTTATGACGAAGACCCGTTGATGTCAAATTACGTTACTTCAACTCGACATTTCTTCTCAGTATTCCGGATTTTCGCAACTAAGTCAAATAAAAGTTGTCTCCCATTCAGGTAGGTATATAATTACTTGCAGATTGCTATATCCATCTTCCAGACAAGATGTTTAACTTTCTTCCCCAATTCATGTTAAAATTAATGTTGTGCATTTGTTCGCTGACATACATACATATTGGTTGAGAAATTCGACTTTACATTCAACAAGTTGATGAACAAATGATATGGCCCGGTGCAGTGCCAAATATGTCAAGATATGACAGGAGTGCAGTTTATTTATAAACTTAAAAGCTCACTATTACAGTTGATTCATTCCCTCGCTGATGCATTTTAGATCATTTTAATTGAACTTTGAGGTTTCATAATTATATTCGTTCTGAAGCTTAGTTAATTGCCGGCTTATTTGTATCTTTTGCTGTTTTTTTATTGTTTGAAATTCATTGTAAATGTAAAGCAATTGATTTATTCAGGTAAAAATATACGTCAGTGAGGCAATCTAAACCTTTATATTAATATTTTCTGCCTATAGTTCCAATTATGGGTAGACTTTCATAAATCTGAACAACATTTGGATCAATGATACATTACTTTAAGATGACAGCTTTGCAAACATCTCCGACAATACACGTGTGTCAATGTCTGTTTATTTTCGTTCTTTTTGGTAATGATATATGCAAAATGTAAACATAAATTTAAACCCAATACAAGCCTCCTTCTTATGTGTATTTGCATAGATAACACGCATTTCTCATCTGCTGAAGCCCCAAGCCTTGAAGAAATATATTCAGCCAGATTTCAGCAAATTATAACATTTAAAACTAGGGCGTACTTTCCATTTGAGCGTAAAACGCATATTGAGAGAAATCGTCAAGATTGCATTTAAATTATATAGCTCTGGTCTTTTATCACTATACTCATTAAATGACGTCATAGTATGTGTTCAACTTTACAAATCATTTAAAGTTTCAAGTCATGGATAACAGGTGTTTATCGTATTGAATATTAAGAACGATATAATGTTTGTTTGCAAGTCGCGTAACCCAATAAAGGTAGATTATTAACTAACGGCTCGCGCACACATGTCGTGAATCTCTCTCACTCTGCTTCTCTCCTCTGTGTCCGTCATTGTTTGTCTGTCTGTCCGTACATACCAGATTTCCCAAGTGAAACAATGCTGGAGTTCTAAATAATGTCAGAATGTATAAACTTTAAGGTGTATTATCTATGATAGTCAATGGGGATTGAACAATTGAGGGAGTCCAGTGCAAGTGTTCAGGACATTATGTGTTTGTTTTCTACGTAAGAGTATCATTTAATCCACAATTATTTCAAATAGTAACCAAAAAGTAGGTATGAGAAGTCTCAGTGCAAGAAACAAACATGCAAAGAGCATACATCAGCTGTTATAGTGAGCTTTTAAGTCTATAAACGAATTGCACTCCTGTCATATCTTGACATGTTTGGCACTGCACCGGGTGATATCATTTTTTGCATCAACATGTTGAATGTAAAGTAGAATTTCTCCACCAATACGAATTTTTTTAAGAAACCCTGGCGGATACGTTTCTCAGGGGACATAAGTTGATATCATTTTCTGTGCAAAAACTTTTTCACTGACGTACCTTTAAAGAAATGTGTAAATAAAGTGCTAAATAGGGGACAAATCCCTGCATCGTCGACTTCAAATAGCCATATTTCGATAAATCCTGAATAATAATAACCAGGATTTTTCTAACAATTATAGAGCTGGATTTACTTACCCTACCGAAATTCAGCCAAATTTATAGGAAACTTTTCCAATCAGGTCGAACTTTTCACATCAGGTCGGGTGTCCGGGATCCCAAAAAGGTGAGCAAAACTCTTGTATCTGATATCTAAATAGAAGCAATACTTGCACACTTAATTCTAGATTGGTTTTTTGTTTCTTTGTTTCTAAAACTCCCATATAAAGTGTCATTAAAATTTCAATTTGATTAACAAATATACTGCCTTGTGAGGTACGATCAGATGTGAACCCCCGTGTGTATACAATTATGTTTACTGATCTATTTCAAAAGTTAAGAGGTCCTTCCGCGCATGGGGCTGCATCATGAAAGACCCCTGAGTATGTGCCAGCAATCCGGCCTAATTAACTAGACTAACGAAGGTAGGAACGATTGTTGAATTATAACTGCAATTTAAAGCCACAGATTTTTAATATGCAACTTTTCAGTCGTATTGTGCTGAGGGGGGGGGATACTTCACCTGTCTGGTATGGGACCAGCAACCAAACTTGTATGAGCCGGCAATGTAGATTAAATCCAGATAGATTCAGTTTTTAAAGCCTTCGTCGCATATTTCTGGTATAACTGGCTATGCTGACCCCGTTAGTCGTGCAGGCAGCGTCCCGATTCGCCGTTTCGAGATGTGTTTACCGTTTTCAAGCTGTTTGACCTTTCTGTTTCAAGCTGGGTTTGACCGTTTTGTTTCAAGCTTGTTGACCGTTCTGTTTCAATTTCCGTTTGACTTTATGTTTCAAGCTTTGTATAACCGTTCCGATCTGCCGTTTCAAGCTGTCCTGGACCTTTCTGTTTCAAGTTGTGTTTTACCGTCTCGATCTGCCGTTTCAAACTGTGCTGGACCGTTCTGTTTCAAACTGTGTTTGACCGTCCCGATCTCCCGTTTCAATATGTATTTGACCATGCCGATCTGCCGTTTAAAGCTGTGCTTGACCTTCCCGATCTCTCGTTTGAATATATGTTTGACCGTCGTGTTTCAAGCTGTATTTGACTGTTTTCAACACGATACTGGTCTATGTCTTTTAAAAGATCTTTCCACAATTTGAAAGTTACGACTAAATGTTTGTTTGTTTTACAAACAGTAGACATTTTTTAACATTATGTTTATACACTTAACGACATGTGAAAGATACAAATGGAATGAACAGAATTACTAAAATCATCTTGTCATACATTTCGGCTATTTTGCCTATTCAAAGATTGTATCGTAATTTAAATTTGTCGTTTTATGTTATGTAAGGCGGACTCCATATGTATAGCAATGTTGTGACGCCGCCGCTCAGCTATTATACAACTGCCCGACCATGAACTATTCGAAATTTGCGTTTTAGCTGGTGTAGGAAGTCTAGATCACATTCTCTAAAATTTAGCAAAATGTTCATGACATACGTTTGTATCATATCGATTGCATTTTACTTACGTCCAGTATTTTTATTGTACCTATTCATGTCTTTCTGAGCTTAACAATCTCTATAGTTATGCAGACTTATACGTATTACACAACTAATCCATAAGGGAAGAAAAATGCAGCAGCCCATTAATGAAGACACCCTTCAGAGACGTTGGTGAAGGATCGGCCACACCTTTCGCAAGATTGCATCATATATGGCAAGGCAATCTCTCAGCTGAGACCCTTAATTGAAGCGGAAGTGATGGCGATCTAGCGCCGATACCTGCATGCAAATGCCAAGCAGATTGGAGACATTCGCCCACCAAGACGCCTAGGGAAACTGGTCGGCGCCCTCTGTCCAAGACGGGATCGCAGGCAACGATAAGAGATGGGACCTTTATTGTTCTTCTTTAAAACTAACCTGATCATTTGTATAAGCTAATGGTCTTAAGAAGAGCGATGTCAGGAATATTGAGGACTACGAAGTATCAACACATGATTCACAGAAATCCATACCATTCAGATACTATTTTAACCAAACTTATTTTGAGCATTAGGCTTTTAACGTATGTTTCGATGACGAATCTTGTTATAAAAGCAAACAGTTTTTACGAAATTGATAATGCAATTGATTGAATACTTACTTGTTTTGGTCCATTAGCATGTACACGTAGTATTCTATAAGTTGCTAGTTTTTACAAGTTGCTAGTTTTTACCCAATGTTTAACTATTTACAAATCCATTTTCCAACCTCATTTAGAAACAAACACACACGGAATATGTAACTGAATTCGGAATATTCAACACGATTCATAGACCACAAACTTACATCTGTTTTGATCTGGAGTGACTGTATATGAAAATGCAACACGTATCGGTGTCCCCAAAATTAACGTCGGTTTTGATCTACGCTGACTGTATTCAAAATATACAACACGATTCGTAGATACCAAACTAACATCGGTATGGATTTGTACTGACTGTATTTGAAATATACAGCACGCTTCGTAGACAACAAACTAACATCGGTTTCGATCTGGACTGATGGTCAGTATCCTGTTCTTGCATCTCTCCTTAGTAGGGATGGCAACGACTATCGATTGTGGTATTCGAATATTCGGTCATCCTTCCGAACGAATATTCGGTCAATATCTTTTGGAAACAATCAACAAAATCAACTTTGTTTGCCGTACCATTACTCCGTGAATTCTACTTTCGTTTTTACCGGAAGTTCACTGGAAGTGACTAAATATTGACACAGCGTTGCTGTCTTAAGACTTGATTTTGGCCATGACATACAAAAGCAGTCTGCTTTCAATTCACTAAGATGCATCTATCGCTTGCAATTAGCGACCCCTATCATAAAAACACCATGGTGTGAATGCCCGATAAAATCAATAATTTGCCGATATATCGCTGATAAGGTGTCAAACACAACACTGGATCACTCGACTAGTAGACATAATTTGTAAATAGGGGGCAAAAAAGGGATAAGCGATGGTAATTTAAGCCAGACGGAGCTTGAATAGCGAATTTTATTGTGAACTAATAGAGCGTATGTCGTTTATTACGAATGTCGGGACAAATAGTGTCACATCGGGACACCGGGAGTTAATGTGGTGTTCAGTTTCAGTAATATAACTTTCCGTGGAGTTGGAAGTCCAAGTGTCAGTTGTGATTGAGGCTGAATGCACGGACGCGAGTTCTTATAATGAAGGAAGTGTTACAATTTGTAACACATCCTTCCTTATAAGTAAATTTGTCGGATATGATCGAATGTAGCAAAACTGTTTGCAAAATCAACATGGAATACAAAAAATAGGGTCTGCACCAAACTGTAGCGTCGGTCGGGTTAGCGAAAACAAACAACTTGTTTAGGCTTTGCTACCCCACATGCCGAATTTCAAATATAGAAATGGTGTATGGGTTGCACGTGTAGGTGATTCTTAATTAAAAATTATGAAAACCTACAATGTTTTTTTTTTGGTGGAAGTGAATTGTGTTTCATAAAAGTTTCAAGCGGACGTGTCGTTTTCTATGAATTCATTTTGTCAGAGGCCAAATCATGACTAAAACTTATATAAGTGCTATGTATTGTAATATACAGTGTATGTGTGTCTAGACTTTCCTCGTCTAGAAATACCGTCACTCATAATGAAGGTCGGTCCGTATAAGAAGTTCTCCTGATAATAAACAAAACTACGATTTAAAGTTTCTCCGGTTATTGTCTTAGATTTTATATAACATATTTACCACAGTAATGCGCCAATTTTGAATTGTAGAAACCCTTCATTAGCATATTTTCTACATAATCAAATCTCATCTTGACGTTGGACCAACTGGAGATTTTAGGGTTTGGTATAAAAGAGATGGATAGCAGTTGTCTGAAATTATGAAACATGCAACCACCATAAAATACACATCAGCTTTTTGAACATACACAAAAACTGACGACATGCGACCGCACACCGTGTTTAAATTCACGCCCAAGGCCCTTTTTGTTATAAAATGTTAATTGATCCCACAACGTTTGTTAGTTTTTGACTGTTGTCTCGACCGCAAAGTCACAGACACAACGATCGCATGTCAGATGCATGGAAAGTACAATACAATAAATAATATAGGTGTGGGAGACGACTGTGGGAATATTACGGTGTGGGTTGCGCGAGGCACACTGAAATACACTGTGTTGTGTATTTCATCTTGAGCTTAATTCAACCGTTTGAGCGTGGAATTAACTTGCAATTCTATTATTCGAGCATGCACTTTAATAATTAATCTTGCCCGATTGACTCTGTGGTATATTTGTAAAACGCTTTGTATAGCCTGTTATACAATGAATCCGATTTATGTTTACCAAGATGTTAACATTAAATTTATTAAGACACCCGATTCGTTGTATGTAATTGCTGTGTATTGGTACAAATAGCTGTATCAATATCATCCGATATGCGCACTGTTATAATAAAATCTTTACATCAAAATCGAGCCTTCACCTAATATGTTTCGACTTTTCCCGTACGTAACAATAAGAATAACTATGGAAATCAAACGATATTTCTTAATAACACTATATTTCTTAAGCAAGTTAAAAACATATTCACATATATATATATATATATATATATATACATATATATATATATACCGGCGGTTAAGACAGTAATTGATGAAGTAATTTTCAAGAGTCATTATCTAACGATCATTGTCGGATTTACAGGATTTAAAATTAATGTCATTGTTGATAAAGTGACACGAATATTCGGATTAGAAAGCGGCGGCACATACTTATCGAAAACGTTCTGATACCAAATTACAAAAACATTAGTAGCAAAAACAAGGATTTGATCTTCATACGCAAAGCAAAAACACACACACAAAAGAGACATCCAACCAAACGTGCGTTCACAAATTATTATTAGCAAAAAACGTTATTTTACAAATACGAAATCTAATTGCTCGTTAAAATGCAACCTAAATATCTTAAAACGTTTTTTTTTATGTATGCGAATAATTAAACATATCATGTTTTGCTTAATGCGGTAAAATGAGTCATGTAAAGTAAAACAACAGTAGTTTTGGTAAAAATACGTAAATGCTCAAGAAACATGTTTTCTGATGTACAGGATAACACGAGAACACATTGAAACTTAGAACCCACACGGCATTACAGTACACGAATAGCAAATCATAACAAAAGTGAAGAATCCATCAATGCATTTTATCAATTGTGTATACATATACACATACATGTATATGTCAAATCCCAAGAACCCATCGTATCTGTTTGTACGTTGCAGTCACGAATGGCACAAGTCATTTTGATACAAACAAGTTGTCATGTTTTTTCGCAAAAATGTCGGGCGAAACTAAATAATTAAGCTAGCTATCAAATCAGCATAATGACGAATACTATTATCCCGCGTACAAGAAGGGAAATAAACATGAACATGAAAATGTAAATCTGGTTACTACGCTTCAACAGTCTTAAATGGATAACGGCTGCTGAAAATAACGCCGATTTTCCTACATTAATTATGTTGTGAAACTAAACATGAAACACGAAACACGTCATGCAAGGAAAGTCTTTGAAAACGCTTAAGACATTGGATTTATTGAGAAGAACGCGCCAACTGCAACCAGAAATTGTACCGAAATGTGATCGAAAGGTTCAGTCGAAAAAAAAATGGTCGTGAAAAACCCTAATCACAATAACAAACTGACATGTATTTAAAACTTATATCGGAATGTTTATAAATTCACATTTGACTGGGCATATTCATTGACCGTTTCTTAGCGGTGACCCCATTTTTATTAATTGTGTATATTTTCTTGTGCTGTGTTACTACTTTCGTATTGTGTCCGTTATACTGTTTGGTCAGGTTTCATATATTAAGTCCAGCCAGAGCTTTCGGGAGCAAAACCCAATGATATGACTGAACAATAATTCTTATATATCATATTCGCTCCTAGTTAATCATTGGAATAAAAAAATAGTTTATAGTTTATTATATTGCCACGATATGAAATGATTTCTTCTCTGCTCATAAAGCTAAAGTTTCACTTTGTTAATAGTTGTAATACGTTCAAAGAATATACTGGTAACTCATGATAAGGTGCTTGTTAAATTTAACGTCGTGTGAGTTGTATCTGACATGTATTATGCAGACAACGACCACCTTATTTATATTCCTGCCGGTTTTCATTTATTTAATGGCGGAACTAATTAGGCGTTTTGATTATTCAAGCGTGAGGTTGAAGCAGGAGTCATCTTCTTGATGAAGTCCCAAGAGTCTGCGACATATTGGCTACAGGCTACGTCACGACCGCTCTCTCGAGAATACCATCCACGTAGAACGTACAAAGAACAATTAATTGCAAATTAAGCTAAACGAATTAAACGTGGTCAGTTTTTATTTATTTATTAATACATTACGCAAACGGAAGCTCAGATAGTTTAATGCATGTCGTTCCATTTCAACTTGATTCGGCTTGAATGTGTTGCTATTCTTTAAATATTGTTACACATGCTGAATGTTTCACGAGGCAACAGAAAGGTAAAAGAACGCCCTGAGTATCGGAAACAACTACTGATAAATGTCTGAAACCGAAATTGATAACGGAAACAATGAGCCATGAGTCAATAAACGAGACGGGTATACGAACTCGTTGTAACGACAGTAGCATCATTAGTTGTTGTGTTTATAGAATAAGTAGTAGTTATAAGAGTAGTAGTAGCAACAACATCATCATCGGTAGTAGTATAGTAGTAGTTGTTGCTGTTGCAATTTATGTTTTAGTAGTCGTTGTCGTAATTGTAGTAGTACAAGTAGTTACAGTGGTGATATTAGGAGTAGTAGAGTAAGTAACAAAATAAAAACGAACACAGAAGCAAAAAAACATCAACAATGAAAGGCGGATATTACTTTTTTTCGGGACATCTTTTACATTTACCGATGAATTGAGGACAGTTCTCCAATATCGAATCATAGACGCCGTTTGATCGGAATTATATAGCAATAACTGCGACGATAGGTTGGCAGCAACAATGTTTGTACTTGGTAACAAATGGGAAAGTAGGAGAACTTACATAATCCGGCAATCTATGATCGTCTTTAGATGTTGGTAATAAATTGAACAATTTCTTGTTAAAGAACTTTAAAGTCCGCTTGCGAACGAAGCGCAATATTTGAGTGCGTTATATTGTAGCATTTAGACCAACAAGACACTTGCACTATAGCTTTCTATGAATACAACAAGCATAGAAAAACAAACTAAACTTCAGTGGGGCTTTTTAATGTAGCGAATACAATCTTTGTATATTGTCGTGTCCATTAATATCATGCACAGTATTGTGGGTAAAATGTTTGTCTGACCAGTTTGAATGGGTTTTGTTTTTATCGCGCACAGCTTTGCAACGTTGACTACTAATGTATAACATAATTTTGGACATACAAAGACTGGTTATTTATTTAAATTACATGATGTCAAATATGTGCGTTATATACGTTATGCATTGTTTTGATGAGAATAAAGAGATATATAGAGATCATTTATTGTCCAAATGTTTGAGAACTTAACGTTTTAATAGAGATATATTTAAGACTCACACTGCAACATGAAAACAGTACATAGTATGAATGTGTACTGACACAACACATATACAATAAGCATAATTAAGATTGTGTGCATTCAATACCATTGTTAAGCTTACTTATATTAAGTACCAACTTTGACCGTTTTATGAAGTTTATAGCTACATGTATACGTCACTTCAAACTTTTGTTAAATTGTAATTTACTGTTTTCGCAGAGACATGCTATCAATGGAAAATCAATTACATATTATTTACGTAATAATGATTCAAACTAGAAAAATGTATTTTCTGGCAGCCATCTGTCAGAGCATGATTTCATTGCTAAACAATAACCATGTTAAACAAATTTGGCATGGACACGGGGATAAGGCTTTCAAACCCGAGTATTCGGTCGAGACCACTGTGATGTACACAAGCAAAGTTTAAACGCACATGCAGCTTGTTTCCAATTTTATTTTCTTCATCTCTCTCTATCTATCTATACTGTCTAACTCCCCTTGCGGGTATTATTGACAGGTGCGCAGTCAGCGCCAGATAAAAGTGTTTAAAGTGAAAAACTGAGAAATATACAACTATGGGTGAAGGGAAGTGATTTAAAGTTAAAAACTGATAAAAAAATGTCTTCCGGAGTTCAAGGGGCAGAAGGGGAAGGCAGGGACTGCTTAAACCTTTCAAGATCAGGATGTAAACTGAAATGGCAGGGAGGTTGTTCCACATCACAATAGCACTTGGGAAAAATGAAAACTTATAATAATTTGCAGTGGTATGAATCTGTCTGTAGGAGAGAAGGTGCATGTGACGAGTGAATCTGGTGGGTCTCTCGATATATGATGGTAGGGGCACAGCCACTCAACCCTGGATAATTTTTAAAAAGATGATTAATTTAGTGTAATTTCGTCTGTCTTATAGCGTCTGCCAACCAAGTTCCAGTTGCATGGAAGTGACACTGTCATATGGGGAATGGTTATGCTTTGCCCAGCGGCCTGCTCGACGCTGTACATTTTCATGTTTTTGTATATTTTGTAATGTGTGAGGACTCCATAAGGAAGAAGCATATTCAACCTGTTGTCTAACTATGGTCTTGTATGCGAGCTGGCGAATGTTGGAATTTCTTGTCTGTATGTTCCTGCGGAGAAAATTAAGAGACTTATTAGCGTTATTTGTAATTCTATTTATATGGGTGGTCCAGGAAAGGTCTTTTGAAATGTCCACACCCAAGTATTTTGCATTGTCAACAGTTTCTAATATTTGTCCATGAAGTCTGTAATTAAAAGAAAAATTAGATTTATTTCTGGTTATGTTTAATACTTAGCATTTACTTGGGTTGAACGCCATGTCCCAAAGATGTTCCCATTTCATTAGTTTCTCTAGATCTTCTTGTAGAGTATGACAGTCATGCATATTGTTGATTGTAAGGTATACGGCAGTGTCATCTGCAAATAAGCGAACTTGAGAAGTAATAGATTGAGGTAAGTCATTTATATAGAGAAGAACAAGTAACGGACCAAGCACAGACCCTTGTGGTACCCCGGATGTCACTGGTACTTCGGATAATAATTCTCCATCTAGAGCAACACGTTGTGTACGACCTATAAGGAATGATTTGATCATGAGAGAGTAGCTTTATCCACACCATGTTCCTGTAATTTGAAAAGCAGTTTAAGATGGTTCACTTTTTCAAACGCTTTGTTGAAATCAAGCAATATTAGATCAGTTTGTTGTCCAGATGTCATTTTTCGTGCCAGGTCATCAATTAGTTGTAGAAGTTGTGTTTCGCAGGAACGCTTTTCTCTGAAACCATGCTTTAAGTCAAACAGTATGTTATATTTATTGAAATGAGCTGAAAGATTAGAGAAAACTATGTGTTCTAAGGATTTACATAAAATACAGGTGAGAGAGATGGGTCTGTTATTTGCTGGGTCTCCATTGTTTCCCTTTCTTGTACAGCGGTGTAACATTTGCAGATGTCCATACTTTCGGGAGAATTCCGGAGTCCAATGATTTCTGAAAAAGGAGTGTTATTATTGGAGAAAATTGTGAACTTAATTCTTTTAGAACAAGAGGTTTGATGTTGTCGGGACCTGCTGCCTTGTATGGTTTAAGATTGGATGGCAACTTATTAACCCCATTGACACTGACTGTGATCTTTGGCATTGTTGGAAATTTTCTGAAAGATGAAGATGAAATTTCATTAAGATTTCTGAAAAAAGTGAGACATGATTGGGAAAGGAAAACGGAGAGGCAATCACTATTCAATATTTGCTCGAGACGTGGCAATACGAAAACATAAACTTATTATGTATCACAATAGGCACCTTGCTTACGAGTCTATATTATGTTTACGTGTATAATATATACGAATCCACTAACGCATTCTTGAAATAGTTGATAAAACCGCGCAAGCGTTTCCTTGAATTCACGGATGGTAAATCATACAATTCATAATACAAGTATAACAAGAGTGCCAAATTGTCACAAGATACGCCCGTTCTACTAAGTGACACCGTGACCTAGTTTTTGACCCAACATGACCCATATTCGAACTTGACCTAGATATTGTCTAGATCCTACTTCTGACAAAGTTTGGTGAAGATCGGATGAAAACTATTTGAATTAGAGAGCGGACACTGCTGTGGACACCGCCTCCGCCCGCCCGCCGCCCGCCCGCCCGCCAAGGGTGAAACTATTATACGTCCCGTTTTGTAAAAACGGGCGTATAAAAATTGATTTTAGGTTGATGACAATGATAAACAGTTGCCTTTCTATAGTACCCATGCACAGTGAAAAACTCATGTACCTGTGGAAATCATGATTAGATTGAAGGAAAAATGAAACTTACCAATAAACATGTTGTTAAAAATAACTCGTTTCAAAAATCGCGAAAAAAATAAACCCGATGAAAATATCGCAAAATAAAACTGGATAAAAATATTGCATAAAAATATTGCATGTGTTAATCGGTTGCATGTCTCCAATCAGACCTGACTGATATATAATCTATATACTACCTCTGACCAAGTTTGGTGAATTCAACTTGAACTAGAGCTTTGTCACTGAATGTGACTTATACCCCCATACCACTTTGACGCAGGATAAAAAGTTGTTTAAAAGTTTCGGATGAATACAATTTGAATTAGAGTCCGGACAAAGTGGCGCCGTTGAAAATGCACTAATTGACCCTATGACCTAGTTCTTGACCCGACATGACCCATATTCGAACTTGACCTAGATATCAACTAGATGCAACTACTGACCAAGTTTGGTAAAGATCGGATGAATACAATTTGAATAAGAGTCCGGACAAAGTGGCGCTGTTGAAAATGGACTAATTGACCCTATGACCTAGTTTTTTACCTGGCATGACCCATATTCGAACTTGGCCTAGATATCAACTAGATGCAACTACTGACCAAGTTTGGTGAAGATAAGATTTATACAATTTGAATTAGAGTCCGGACAAAGTAAAATGCACTAATTGACCCTTTGACCTAGTTTTTGACCCAGCATGACCCATATTCGGACTTGACCTAGATATCAACTAGATGCAACTACTGACCAAGTTTGGTGAAGATCGGATGAATACAATTTGAATTAGAGTCCGGACAAAGTGATGCCTTCCGCCCGCCGCCCGCCGCCCGCCCGCCAAGGGGTTTCACATAATACGTCCCGTATTTTATACGGGCGTATAAAAAGTAAAATAAGACAGTTCTCTTGAGATATTTTTTTTTTTTACATATGTTTGGTTTTACAAATGTTTTGATGGCATAAAGAAATAAACATAATTAACGGATTGTACAAATATGTTTAATGTATTGATAGTTTAGATTAAAAAAATGAAAATTATAAACTTATAAAAACATAATTCAAAATATCATACCTTCTAACAAAAGGTGACTAGTACCGACTTGTGAATCGAGGACCTATTAAATGAGAAATATTTGGGCCGCCATTAACACATGGTTGCAAAACTTAACCGTTATTTATAGACCATTTTACATTTGTTTAGAAAAAAAACTGCAAGGCTGAGCGAACGTTTTTTTTTTCAAAGTCCTGGTTTAATTGGTTTGATCATGCATTCTGCAACATGCACGGATACTCTTTTAATTAAACATCCTCATTATTGTTTGAGTTTTTTTTTTTGCATGTACATTTTTATTCCATGTATACGATAGTGATAACTATATTTTCGTTTTTGTTTTCGCTTATTATAATTTCAGTACCTTTATATTAACATATAATGTGTATTTTCGAGGGTTTTCGAGGGTATAGTTTTACAGCATAAAACAAATTTCTTTCTATAAAAGTAAAGTAAATGTGGAATAAAGTGTCATTATAACATAACATTGAGTACTTTAAAGACCAATCCCCACTATTTATATACATAATAACAACTCTTGACAAAGGCGTATACTATAGACATCAATACAATCCTAACAAGATATGTCTTTTAATATTTGCATGACAGTGCCAATGGATCATCTGTGAGAAGTTTGTCTTGAATTCCGATAAAAAATGCTTTATGAATTAAAAAAAAATCTTCCGCTCATAATCTATTTTCCCCTATGAAATATAATACCACCGTTTACTTAGGGTGCCACTTACCATCATTATTAGTCATCATAGAATTCAAATCATAGCAATTATGTTTAAAAACATAAAACCTCGAGGGTATCAAGGAAAAATACTTTTTTTTTTAAAGAATGTATATTGTCTGAACCAACTTGTGAAATCTGTAATATTTACATTTAGTCTGTAAATGTTATTTTACTTTTATAAATGACATAGTATATTAACCTTTGCATGATTGGGCTTACTAAAGTGTTACAACCAAATACAATCCGATATATATTGACTGAACAGAATAAACTTAACTAACTGAACGCATCAAGTTTGAGAGCTTAAGATCAAATTAGCCAAATATTATTCTTACACATAATAAATATATCAAAATCTTAATTCTAAATTTAACTTCCAAACAAAATATATTAGTTTTACAAGGCCTAAATACGGTCGTAGAACTATACAGCAATTGTTAATTCTCCTTCCGTTATGCTAAACATAAATATGTCTATTATACATGTCATTATTTTAATTTATTTACTTTGGGACGAAAGTTATTTATATAAAGGAATGTTTACTGATTTGTATATCGGTTTCTATTAATGTACAGTTACTCCGATTTCAAGAAATAAGAGAAATTGCCACGAATTTCATTAATACATAACAGTTTTGATACAAGCACTTATTTTTGATGCAGATCATTCATATATAACGAAAATAATTGTTTTTAAAAATCAATCAAATACACGCATGGGATCATCAACGGCTTTGGCACTATTTTAGTTTCATTTACACTTATAGCCTGAAATTAAATCACAGAAAACGGCACGTAGCAGATTCCCTCGACAACTAGATAAAATGTGTTTAATTAATATTTTGAAGAAAATATGGTGTTTACAATTAAGAAAACCAGCACGACCTGCAGTTAACCGTGCAATAATAAAAATAAAATTAATTAAATAAAAATAAATTACCAGATAGAAATTCTTTGTTGAAATTCTTCACACTTTTCTAGATGGATTGCTGGCAAATGTTTATCCACCGAAAATATGATTTTGTGTTTCTTATAAGGTAGTGGGCCATTGTATTTCCATGGCAATGTCAACATGTAGTAAAAGTAAATTTTAAGTTTGACCACCGTTTGAAAACACGTCAATCCATATAAATACATTTCAAGCCATTTAAGGCAATGAGGCGCGTACGGAACAGAACATTGCACTTAAGGATATTTCCTTTACAATAATAATTCTAAGAAGTTTATCGATAGGAATTTAATCAAAGTGAAACTTTTGCTGAGCCAGACATATAGCAACACCACTATAGCATGTGCAATATAAATCTAATAGAATTTACAACCGCATACCGTGTAACAGAGAAAGCATGATCAGGTATTCAAACGGAAGCATGAACGGCCCATTTTTAAGCACGTCAAATTACAAGTGCAGGCGGACTAAGCTGTGGCTTTGTATTTTGATTTAATGTTTACTGTGTACGTGATATCACCGCCAACAAAAATAATGTTTGAACTACAGTACTAATTTGGTATCCACATTTAGACAGTTTGATAGTATATAGTATATAGTATAGTATATACCAGATTTCAGAACCTCATTATGAAAGGCTTAACAGTTTACATTATCACAACGTATCTTTCTTCAAGTTCTGAGTATCATTTGATCGTTTGTATACATATAACTTCTGTTATTGCCTTGTCGTTTATCCAAGATGTTCTCGAACATGCAAACAGAAAAAAAGACTAATGGACGGATCAAAGGGAAAGCCACGTTCCTTGCATAAAACCTGTAGGGCTCTAATAATGCAGCATTATACTTCTATTGCAAGTATTAAAAGTAGAAGAAGAAGGAAATGGCCAAGAACATTATTCTTTCAATGAAACAACTGGATGATTTTTTCCTTTATTCGGTACGTGTTTTTTTAATTAACCCAAACCCACAATGTTTACCATACATTTCCGCCTGAACAATAACGTTCCAATATCGAATCACGGACGCTGTTGGATTTGATTATGTAGTGGAGACAAATTTCTTCAATGATAATTTGACAGCAACATTGTATTTTCTTAGTTACTTATGGGTCAAATGGGGACAATTTACAATATCACCACGAGATAATCATAGAACTATGATTATGATAAATTGAATTACCTTGTTTCTTGTTAAGAAGGTCTAGTTTGTCCAAAAAATGCTATATGTATATGAATATTGCTGGGCCAAGTGTGAGGTTGAGCGCTCTATAACCGGTTTAAACCCCCAATGCTTAGCATTGACCGTTCCAAGGCGGTGACCCCAGCTTTATTCTACTATGTGTATATGTTTTTTCGTTTTGTTCCGTACTGAACCGTTTTGGCAATTGGTTCCTTGCCATAAATAAAGGGCCACAAAGGTGTGTATGATAGAATTGCAATACTGCTTCAGCTTCTGGAGTTTTACTTCTTTATATTGTAATGCGTTTTATAGTACCTATGAGACCAATAACACACCATAACATATATTGAAACAATTATTACACTACAGAGATCCCCTTTAGTTTTGATAAAATAAAATATAATTTGTCCTTTGTTACTTTACGAGGCGTTGGTTTTAAACAAGATGTAAAAGTTTAAATTGGCAGAGGATGTTTTTTTTAAACCTTGACATAAAACGATTCGGTTTTCCAACATGCCACATTTCAAAGATCACGAGACGTGTGTCTCTGATGAAGAGTATCTATTGTTAAATGTCACTGAATAAATTTCTTAAATTACACATAAATGCTGGGACCAAAAAACGGTCTTGATTCAAACTAAAAACACGTCAAAGACTTTGAATATAAAGGCATATATATACGACAAAGACATGATCAGGGTATAAACTCCGACCGAAGGTTATTACATTAAGGCAACACAAAACGTGTACATGACTGAATATGTGGTCACTGCCTTGAACTTATAAATGCATGTGATAAGCATCATGCAAGGTGATGGACAATGGCAGCCGAAAATTACTCCATAATCATAAATTCAAATATTGTTTCCAAGCTAAACATAAAACAGGCCCTAAAACGGACTCCATAAAACGTTGCAGCAATTGCATTTGTCAAGAAGACAGTGTTAACGTGTACCTAAACGTGATAGCATTCTTCGGTCGCCTAAATAATGATCACGATTTCCTTTCAGAATTAAAACAATACATATAACCAAGATAACCAAGTGCATTTTTATCTGATCTCAAAGTAAATCGGAAGATACATGTATGCATACGTGGCTTGCATAATATTTAATACATTTCAAGCATATTGATACATCGGTGCATATCAAGAATTTGAAACAATCATCTGAGTTTGTTTTATGTAGCTTGTGTGATGCCGGCAACAATATGTTATTATATTCCTTACGGAACGTCATTTATTTAATGGTTGAATTAATTAGGGTTTTAAATAACTCAATTTCGAGGTTAAATCTGGTGTAATCTACTTGATGAGACCCCCAAGAGTATGGGGCACATTGACGAAAGGTTTCGCCACGAACGCTCTCTCAAGCTATCACCAATGTAACACGTACCAGGAACATTAACAAGGGAATATTAGTTAACCAAATGTGACATGATCTGGTAAGTTTAAGTTAATACTGTATGCTTATAGCAGAAAATGGAGCTTCTTCTGGTACAGTGCGTAGGTTAACTAACACAATTTATCGTACATATTTAGTTACGAACATGTTTTCAAAATGCGGTCGTGGGTTTCTATTTACTTAACGTAACCGCAAACGTTGTTGCTAAGAATGCATACCATATGTAAGCTTGAGCCGTGTAATTTTAATAATTTATTATGGTAAATGTTCAACAAGTTTTAAGACATGTAATTGCTTTTAGTATCGACTCTTAGTATCGACTCTGTTCGACATGAACTTTAAATCAACTAAACTTTGCGAACAAATTATGTAAACTGGGATATAGAAGATTACTTAATGTAATTGCACATTTTAACTAAAGGAGGAATCGTAAAAAAGCAAAAACGAACCAACCGTAATTTTCGGAGATGTGAGTTGAAACAATAGAATTCTTTGCAAATATCTTAAATTCGTTTTCTTTATTCAAACGTGCCTTATACTGTGAAGGTGGAATCGTTGATGAGTTTAATAACTTATTCTTATAATATTAAATTAAGATAGGGCACACACAAAGTTAACTGGTCAAGATTTCAAAAAGATAAAATTGACATTTCTATTCATTTTGTATTTGCGAGCAATCAGTCGTGCATATTGATTTGCATAAGCAACCAAATCGATTGATTTAATGCGAGTTAAATAAACGTGTAAATTACGTCTACGCTAAAAGCCGCCACCCCTCCCAACATATCGCAATTTAAATTTTGTTAAATTTTCGCGGTGAAAGCAAAACGATTGTGCCAATTAGAAAAAGTCAACCCCGGTTTTTTAACAAAAAAGGTAGTGGTTTATTGCTTTATTATTGTGTTTATTGACACGTAATTGATATCCATCGTACATGTAGGTGTGGCATAATGTTTTCAGTAAGTGATAGCTTTAATTGACAGTATGAAGCGCGATAGAGATGAAATTAGTGCGAATTATTTCATTAACAATGCTCTGTTTCCAGTAAACCTTTACATGAAAATAAATGTAACCGGCTAACTGATCGTTTGAGTGGGTTTAACGGTGAACCGGTCAACCTGTTGCATCCCTGATTATTTTCAAGGAACAGGGCTTAAAAGTTTCCTTTACAACAATATCAGATCAATTTTTTTTTATTTTTTTTTGAATGCCTGTCTGTGTCTCCCAAATAAAGTATCATGCATTAAATGGATATATTTGTTTCGTTACGTCTTTATCGGACTTAAGATCTATAAACTCCGGTCTTGAAATCGTTCTTCATTTTTTCTTGATGTACCAAGTGAAACACACAAACAAAGATTTATGAGATGCTTTATTACAACCCCTTTCGCAATAAACCCGTTTTGCTATAATTTTATTACAAAACGGTTTGGAATGTCTTATTGTAATTTGAATTTTTCAATAAAAACCCTTTTTGCAGTAAACTAATTTGGCAATAAAATAATCAAACATGTACTTATTAATTCAAATAGATTGGAAACATTAAAAGGGAAGTTTCAAATGTCTTATTTTAATAATATTTTTTCAAAAAGAGACAAAACTGTCAGCTTCGACTAAAAATTAGAAGGCAAGAAGGTAATGAATTTTGGGTTACATACGCTTAAACAACACACGATGTGTATAGAAAGTGTGTTCAACCAATTTGAAAGAAGTGAACAAATGCAATAATTTTATTGAAGAACGGATTGAAATGTCTTACTGCCATTTGCAAAAACGCATTTTGCAATAAATCTGTTTCGCAATTAACTCATCACAGATGTACAAATTGTGATTAGTTTGATATAATCATGTTTATTAAACTATTCATTTATCTGTTAGTGATAGGTTTCTGCATTGAACAGTTTATTGGCTTGTTATTTACTTATTACATGCAGAGTCGAAACTAACATTCATTTGCAAGTAATGAATGCCCTTAACGACGAAACGCATAGTCTGCATTCATATTTTTTGTTGTCGTTTCACGAAGGCTATTCTATTTCACAACTCATTTTACGATAAAAAACTGATTCTGAAATGTTATACAAAATAAATGTAATCGGACACGCATAGTAGTAGTGAAACATAATTTAAATTAAATGTAGGGGGTACTCTTAAAGTTATTTGTACGTTGACACATTCGACACTTATGCACATACTTAAACTCAATTTAAAGATATCATGGGGGCAATTAAAATTTTCACATCGCATTGAGTAACTCGATTATGGTTTCCTGTTTGGTACATCATGGGGCTTCAACATTTACTAGTACCGACAATCAAAGTAATACTGATGTAGCTATGTAATTAGTATAAGTAATTCTCAAACCCAGTTTTATGCCAGTGGCCTAATAACTAGATAACTATATTGATTCGATGTTAAACGTACACGAATATTGAATGAATCAGATTATAGAATTGCTAAAATTGGGACTTGACCATCAATTATACATGTTATTTAGTAACAGTACAAGCAGATTCCTACCATTATGAACATATAGGGAAAGATCAATGCATATGCAATGACATTGTCGTTATATGTAAACCTTCCAAATATATATATCAGATTATCTTAAAAAATCTAAAAGAAATGACATGTGTGGACATGGGCAACCATTTGTTAAAATTTTGAAACAATTTGGCACCTTTTGTTCAAGTTATTGAACCACGAGCACATACAAATAACAAAGACAGAATTTTTACGTATACGTCTAATATTCAGTGTAATTTGTTACTTCAATATTTTCTTCTGTTTGTACCGTATTTTAAAAAAAAACTATCTTGGAATACACCCATTGAAAAGTCAAACTTTTCCATGGCTATACGTACGCTTTAATATATAAAAGTTTCGATAGTAAGCACAAACATTGAGCGATTCTGTGGCATAACACAGGACCAAAAAACATGACAAAATGATTGAGGCTTTTTTTGATGTAGTTCCTTTTCTATCATTCTTGTATTGCAAATTTCAAAAAGTATAATAAAAGAATTAAGGGAAAACTGACGTAAACGGTTAAGTACAATACCGCATAAACAATTATAAAATTGCTACATCAGTTTTGGAAAACCATGTAATACCATAGGAGCAGCATCAGATTACGCTGAGGAAGCACGTATTCATAATGGCTTGTCTCATTCACGTAATATTTCCAAACAAAATACATGACGTAAACATGACAGTTAATATCAAACTTCTGTCGCAATCAAAGCAAATATTTCTGCAAATAAAAACGATAGTATCACGCACGCGCGGGCTATTCCCACGCAATGATTGTATTTTCGCAACAACAAAAAAAGAACATTAATCAACAAGGTCGACACACACCTTAAAGGCGTCGATGGCATCCCTACAGGATGTTATGAACTGCGTTATTTGAAATGTACGACAATGCATTCCGCATCGTTATCGTCTGTAATTAATTAATAGCCTGAACAAAGGCTAGAATGAAAAAGGTGAGACCTTTATGCGGCACATGGAGATGCTTCTTTCCGAGTTAACGAGTCTCTTTTAGTTAACAATCGTCATCAAAGTGTTAACTCTAAAAACGTGGCGCAACTCCGTCTGTATTAAGTAGTAGGAGGCTTTTTGCAAGTTATCAACCTTACGGCATTATTACTGTAAACGTTCTACATTCATACCATCGTGGGAGACACAAAAAATACATTTGAATATTGCCGAACATAAAATCACGTCAATGAATACCAAAATAGCAAATTTCATAGAATGTCGACGATATTTATACGACTGATGAAAATGTATAGCTAATTTTACTGCGACAAAACATTGCTGTCTTATATCCTACGGAAAACGCAATATTTCAAAGCATAACGTTGAATATATTACGTCTATATAGATATTGTTACATTACGAATCTCATTGATTAAATATAAACCACACATGTAGATAGACTAACTTTCGTTTCTGGCAAATATAGAAGATCTAATATAATATGCTATATTTCTCGTACTTGATAGTTCGGCCAATTTGAAGTTCGGCAACATAGTAACTTCCCAAAAAGACAAAGTAGAAAGATGAAACATGCCAGAACAAGAATTCGGGGACATTTGATTTCATTAAGAGTGTATTTTCTGGGCCTTAAATTATGTTTACTCGCGCTCTTCCGTCATGGTAACTCAACTTGCGTTTTTTCTAATGCCCTTGACGTATACTGCGTAATGTGCAAAATTGTGACAAAGTGTGACGCACATTCTATGATCAATTATTTTAACGTTAAATCAGACGGTCAACGGTGTCATCCCTGAAATCGGGCCATTTTCTCGAATATTTGTGAGAATGCATGACGCGTTTGATTTTATAAGTGTTCTCGCGCTTCTTAGAAATTGTAGCAGACAAATTGACATCAATGGCATAACATTTTGATGCAAATAAACGAAGATTTTCACTTAAAACATATAAAGGGTTATTCCAATGATTATGATGGCATTTAAGCTCGTCAAAAGAGTGTATTTTACACCAACGTTGTTATGACGGCTTAGCGGTTTTGTTAATATTAACATACAATGACGCTGCAAAGGAACTTCATTTTGAATGCAAAACGTGCACTGTATGGGGTGTTATCATAATTATTTTAGCTTTCCAAGGCTTGATTATTTAATGATGCGATTCCGTTGATAGGAAGTACATGCTCTTGTTCACGATAAACCATCACTAAATTATGCAATGTCAGACGCTTTTCATATTCATTTACATTAGACATATGAAATAAAAAGTATCGTGATTAAACGCATGTTTTTAACAGAGCTGTATTATGTTTATTTATAAGCTGTTTGTCCCTGTATTATTTTAATTAGTTTTAAATAACACAATCCCTTTCAACTCAATTAATAAGTAAATTATTTTCAGCTGAATTACTAAATTCTGCCCAAAAAAGAAAAATATCAGTTATTTCATGGAGACATTATATAAATAGTACATGTCTGACAGGGTGACAGTAGATTTTTCAACTTGAGGAAATACTGTCAGCTGAGGCGAAGCCGTGGTTGGCAGTATTTTTCAGAAAATTGACAAATTTACTGTCACCCTGTCAGACATGTAATATTTATTTTATTATACCGAAAAAACTATTCAAACATGAACAATTTATATGAACCATGAACAATTTTAATATTCAATAATTGTATTTAATTTAATTCATTTACGTCAGATTGACAGATTTGGTCGTCTGTTTACAACGGAAATGCAAAACTTCGTACTGCGCATGCGCGAATGGTACAGTATCATTTTTTACCATTCCGCACGTGATTGCTAAGGAAGCGGGCGACAGTATTTTTCGGACAGTAATTTTTCTCCCGCTGGGTCGGACAGTATTTCTATGCCACGATGGCCTATGGGAGTTTAGCATTGTGAATAAACGTGAGGTATAATAATTGAATATGTTTTATTAAACGGTTGAAGTATTTATCAATATAAATGGCATATTCAGGGGCTTCTAGTGAAAAGTTCGCGTTAATGCCCACACCTATAGCACAAATAACTGCATTTTACAATACTAAATCTTTGTGTCTTAGGCATATGTATCACGAGGCATGCACTTACATGCAGTGTTGAAAGTAACAGTCAATTTGCTTTAACAAATAAATGGACTGAACGATAAAACGCATAGCTTGCATTCCTATTTCGTGTTGTCGTTTCTCGTAGGCTTTGCTGTTTTATACCTCATGTAATGATACTTTAACCGATTCTAAAATTGAACATACAATTTAAGTAATCGGAAACGCAAAGGATTAGAAAAACATAATTTAAATACAATTCAGGGGGGCGGACTCTTAAAGTTTTTTGAACGTTGGCACATTCGAAGCATATGCACATACGATATACCTAAACTCAATTTACACAAACCATGGGGACACTTCACATTTTCACAGCTCATTTAGTAACTTGATTATGGTTTCCTGTTTGGTACACCATGGGGCTTCAACATTTACTACTACAGACATTTAAAATAGTACTGATATAATTATGTAATGAACAGAGGCAATTCTCAACACCAGTATCATGCCAGTGCGGTCAAATAAGTAGATAACAATACTTACCTGAGGTTAAAGCTACATGAATATTGTATGAACCAGTTTATAGCAGACGTACTAAAATTGGACCTTGATCATCGCTAATGCGTGTAATTAAGTAAGAGTAAAAGGGGGCCCATTTTTTATTTTTTATTTTTTCTTAACAGGATAGAACACAAAAACAATAAATATTGTTTTTCATTTACTATTGTTTCTTTATCTAAAAATGTATCAATATTTAATACATCAAACATTTTCATACTAAGAACACAGTAAATTTACAAAATGAGGCCCTAACAGGGGGAAAATTCTAAAATAATGGTTTACAAAGACATTTAATGCTTAAAAATGTCCACTAATTGACCTTACATAGAATATTTAACTAAATAAATCTTAAAAACTGTCCTACGACTTTTTAAATGCAAAACTAAACAATTCATCCGCAAAAATAAACGAGGCACTAAAGTTATACCTCTCTGGTAATGCAAATAATGTTGAAACACTTGACCAATAAAAAATCTTAAAATAATTAATCATTTTTGCATTATTAATCTCTCATAATATCTCATAACAAGTATTACACATTTAATTATTTACGTTAAAGCCATATATTAGGCCCTACATGG
This sequence comes from Dreissena rostriformis, assembly GCA_007657795.1. Lineage (NCBI taxonomy): Eukaryota > Metazoa > Mollusca > Bivalvia > Myida > Dreissenidae > Dreissena > Dreissena rostriformis. Next base: position 91,773 of record VMBQ01002630.1, read on the forward strand.
GAGCATACTTATAATTGTTAAGTGTATATTGGCTTCAATACTGCGTATCAGCTTCAATACTGAGTATGAGTTAAATGAAAGCAAACAATACATAATATTATTCTTTTTCATAACTATTCATAAACTTCAGGTCATTTCAAATGCATGATATAAAATATAATAATTATATTTCAATTACAAACAAACTAACTAACAAATGAACTTGATCAAGTCTGACCATCTTTAGTGCTGAATATATGTTATCTCGATTCTGTTAGGTTCTTGTAAGATTCGATAGTTGTTATTGTCTCCTTAACAATGATAATTCAATAGTCTTTTCATGTATGGTTAATGCACAATTATACACAACTAAAATGATCAGTAGATCAAAACTCGGAATGAGGCCCTATTCTTGGTGTTTCATGTATACGGTATTATCTAAACATATCATGAAATGTAGTACAGATAATTCCATTAGTTCTATACAGCAGTAATTCGCACTTAAGTCATGTATTCATATCATATAAACCTATTTATAAAAGGGTGTATACTTAAATGTATCTAATACTTGTAGTATATACTCGTAGTTTGCAAGTATCTTATTCTCTTACACAAAGGCCTTTACAATGGCACAACTGTGTACAGAGTAAATTTGCCTTGATGCATTTACATCTTCCAGAGCAGGTGTGTTTACAGTTGCATTTGATAAGCTCTCTACAACTCTTAGCAGCTTCAGGAAGAGAACTCCAAAATGGGACCCAAGTGTCATAGTTCTTGGTCCATCCCCAGTCACTAGGATTAGGCAACTCAGGATTCCCAATCATGGCTTGACCCCAAACGTGACCTGCTTGATACACAGCCCTATTAACATGCTGGAAAAGTGCGCATCTGGTAGGTGGAATGTTTTCAATCTGTCTATTTCCTTGAGAAAAGAGATGCTTCCTAGCTTCATTTTTTAATTAATTCTTTACAACCCAATCCCTTTCAACTCAACTGTTAAGTGAATTATTTTTATCTAAATTACTTAATGCTTCCCACATAGAACAAGTGAATTATTGCATGAAAACATTTGCATATGTTTTAGCCAACCGTTGAAATATTTATAAATATTCATGGTATATTCAGAGGCATCTAGTGAAAAGTGCAGTTTAATGCCAACATCTGTAGCACGGATACATATAACTGCGTTTTACACTTTTAGAACACTTTATTAATTGTGTCTTAGAAAAGCAGAAAGGCCAGTTGCTCGAAGCCAACACTATTAAAACTATTTGTTCGTCAATAAATGGAATAACACTTTCATAACATAAACGCACATAATGACGTTCAATGTATATTTCAACTCATGATATAGGAATCAATGAAGTTCGTTTTTGCCAGTTTTCGAAAAAGGTCGTTATACAATAATTGCTCAGTATTCCCAAATCCCAATAAATAATCTTTGCATAATAAAATAAACCAGCATTATAATAGAATAACATGTTATCGCCTTTATTCGATTATTTTTCTTCGTATTTTACTCCTTCGCAATTGTGATTTGATCATTGTTATCAAGAATGCTTATTGGTTTTTATGTTGGACGTAATTCATATGGATTTGAATGTACCATACTGACATTTCTTGATGTTTCAGTGCTTCTGGAGTTTATTCATTTTATTGTTTTATTACATAACGTGGACAAACTGATTATCAGTTCTAATTTATTAAATACACTCTTCTCTCTGAGGCGATTACAGATTATAATTCTCTAGAGAATAAAGCGTTCCGTATATAATTACGTAAATAGTGCCTGGGTAGTATTTCGTGACAAAGTGCAAAGTCTTAAAGGTACTTTTCACGAATGTTCGTATTTTGAAATACTGAAAAATATCTTAACTGCAAAAAGTAAAGGATCCAGTTAAAGTAAACAACAATTTTATTAAGACAAATTAGGTAAATAATAACAATTGCCTTCGCTGTGACTGTAACCTCTGACGGCTCATGTATTAGCGCTATTAAACAGGGTTGCCGACCTATCCATTCGGCTATCAACACATACACTCATGACGGAGAAAACAGGAGACACCTACTCGGACGTCACAAAACGAAAGTCTCACGAGACAAGCGCGCGTAACTATTCATTCAGTTATCACTGGGATTAAGTTTATCTCGACCCAATCAACTGTATTTGCTATATTTCAAATCAGTACAATTTTAATTATTAACAGGTTTAATAATTGCTGACATTAGAAACTATACAAGCTTGCATTGTTATTTATTTTGTGCATAGTAGTGATCACAATGTCTCCTTTTTGGAGATATGTACATTCTATGATTTTTTTTTTTTTTATAAACAACACATCATAAGCAACAACTCAACCGTCAACGAATGTGTCCAAGTAAATTTCACGGGGACATATTTTACATCATTATGTAATACAATTCCCTTGCTTATGTTGTATATACGGTAATACACCAGAAATGTTGTTTGAAAAGTAAGCTTCAAGCCAAAGCCAAGAGCAATAGGACATGGATGCTCATAAGGACAAACATAAATTCTTCCACTTATATTTACAACTTTTTACCTTTCTTTTTTTTATAAATTTAATATATCGGTTAAGTATTTTAAAGTGCAGTGTTTGTTGTGTCTTGACATAATTCGTCTCGAAATACCGTCAATTATAATAAAGGTCGTATGCATGAAAAGTGATCATGTAAATTTAAAACTACGACTTTAAGTATCTCCGTTTATTGTCTTGGATATTATATAATATATTTACCACATTAATGCGCCGATTTTGAATCAATTTTAACTCTTCATTGGCATATTTTCTGCATAATCAAATCTCATATTGACGTCGAAACAGACATTGGTCTGAAATTGAGAGAATTTAGTGTGTGATATTAAATGAAATGGATATGATTTGTTTTAAATTAGTAAACATGCATACACTGCTACAATTAACAACAGAGATATTTGAACCCATACACGCACACAAACCGATGACATGCAAGCGCACACGATGTTGGTTCTCACGCCTTTTTCTGTTTTTTTCATCACATGTTTTTTTTATCTCAAAGCGATTGTCTATTTATGACTTTTTTCTCGACGGTCAAGTACCAGTCACAACGATCACGTGTCCGATGAAAGACAGGTACAATACAAATAAAATGTGGATGTGACTGGTACTATTATTATTTTATGGGTGGTCGGTAGTCGAGTGGTAAAACACTGGTCTACCATTCCAGCGGTCGTGGGTTCAATCCCTGGCCGGGGCGCTTGAAATTTCAAAAATGCTTCAAGTGTTTCCCACCCAACTAGAGATGTACTGTATGAAACCCAGGTAATTCTCGCGTGTATCGGTGCTATACACTGAGCACGTAAAAGAACCAAGGGATCTATTCGCAAAGAGCTATGGTATCGCACCCGGATTCCTTGTATCTCAAAAACTGTCTCTTATATCCGCTGTCTCTTCAGCAAAACCAAAGGACCCCATTGGAAATAAGTGCTTGCACTTTCATGGGTTATCCTTGACTGCAAGGTCAAAATAAATACAACATACAACTACAACAACACAGTGAGGGTAACGTGAAACCCACTTGAAAATAACGTGTGTGTAGTACATCGTGTACTTAATTCTACCGTTTCAGCGTGGCATTTACTTTCAAGTCTAACCCTTAAGCGGGGACTTTAATAATTTATCTGTCCCTACTGACCGTGTGGTCAAATAATAAAGCGCTTTTTGTAGCCTGTAAGTTCGATTTTAAGCAGAAAAATCGTTTTACAACAAATCCAATTTATGTTTTACAAAGATATTCACATTCAATTTATTCAATTTATTTAGACACCGAATGCATTGAATTGAATCGCTGTGTATTTGTACACATATTTGTTACAATATCATCTAATATGCACACTGTTATAGTAAAATCATTGCATTAAATTTAAGACTTCAAGTTATTTTTTTCTCCTGTTGCCCATAGGTAACACTGCGAATGATTATACGGTATTTCTCAATCACACGATATTTCTTCAGCGAAGTGAAACACACACACACATATATANGAAGTAATTTTCAAGAGTCATTATTGAACGATAAGTGTCTGATATACAAGCATTCAAATGAATGAAATCGGTGATAAAGTGACACGTACTATTGAACTAGAAAGCGACGGCACAAACTTGTCGAAAACATTCTGCCACCAAATTAGAAAAAAAAAAACGTTGCTAACAAAAACTTCAACTTCAACCTAAATCTGACGTATATGGGTTGCCTTTTTTAAACATATTGTGACAAATGCTTCACGAGGCATGCACTTACATGCAGTGTTGAAAGTAACAGTCAATTTGCTTTAACAAATAAATGGACTGAACGATAAAACGCATAGCTTGCATTCCTATTTCGTGTGTCGTATCTCGTAGGCTTTGCTGTTTTATACCTCATGTAATGATACATTAACCGATTCTGAATATAAAATTTAAGAAATCGGGACCGCAAAGGATTAGTAAAACATGATTTAAATAAAAATGCAGATGGGGATACTCGTAAAGTTATTTTAACGTGGGTACATTCGAAGCATATGCACATACCTAGACTCAATTTACACATATCATGGGGACTTTAAATTTTCACAGCTCATTTAGTAACTCGATTATAGTTTCCTGTTTGTTACACCATGGGGCTTCAACATTTACTACTACATACATTCAAAGTAATACTGATGTAATAATGAGCACAGGCAATTCTCAACACCAGTATCATGCCAGTGGCCGATAAGTAGATAAGTATACATACCTGATGCTAGAGCAACATGAATATTGTATGAATCAGTTTTTAACAGAATTACTAAAATTGGGCATTGACCATCACTTATGCATGTAATTTAGCCAAAGTACAAGCAGATTCCTACTATTATGAACATATAGGGGAAAGATCCATGCATATTATACAATGACATTGTCGTTATATGTTTATTCCAAATATATATATCAGATTATCTAAACAACATATAAGACGACATAGGTGAACATGGTCAACCATTTGTTAAAATTAAGAAACAATTCGCACCAATATTGAACCAAGAGCAAATAAACACACCAAATACATAGAAGCTTCACTCACAAGTCGAATATTTATTGTTATTTATTACTTCATTCTCTTTCCTGTTTGTACCGTATTAATAAACAAAAACAAAATTATATATTAAAGTTTCGATGTTTAGCACAACTATGCGATTCTTTGACTTAACGCAGGGCCAGAAAACATCACCAAAGAAGTGGGACTTTGGTTGATGAAGTTCTTTCTCTATCATCAATTCTCACGACGTCAAATAAAGGAAGTTTTGAAAACTGGCGTAAACGCTTAAGTTTAATACCGTATAAACATAGCATTAGTGATTAATTTGATACATCAATCAACCATTGAAAACCATGATTACAGCATCAGATTACGTATAGACAACACATGACAATAAATATCGAAATTCCGTACGCGATCAAAGCAAATATTTCAGCAAATTAATACGATAGAATCATGCATGCGCGGGCTATTTTCATGCAATGATTGTATTTTCGCAAAAAAACATTAATCAACAAGGTCGACATAAACCTTAAAGAAGTCGATGGCATTCCTACAGGATGTTATGCACTGCGTAATTTGAAATTAACGGCCATGCATACCGTTGCAATGTCGTCAGTAATTAATTAAGTGCTGGAACAATAGTGAATATGTTATGGCACATAAAATACCAAAGATGTTCAACTTCCTGAAGAAAGCACCAAAATTTGTATGAAGCTTATTTAATATACCCTTAATAAAATAAGACGTGAGGACACGCTCTATCTGTCCTGGAACCTACTTTTAAACCAATTTTAAAAAGGGAGGTAAAACACGGCTTTTCTGAGATTGAGATTTTCCTGAAATTGCTATATGTCACAATTATTGTGTTAAAATGATTTAAATGTTAAAATAATGCAATATTATGAATGAGAGGTGCGTGAACTGTTGAAATTGTATGGATATTCATTGATGCATCGCATGATAATCCTCCAAATTCGTACTTGAAAGGGGAGATTATAAGTACATTACCTTTAGTACATATACAAACTTGTATACCATTAGAAGTAAATATATTTAATACCCGTATCATATAGTATTTACCTTCATTTCAAATCTAAAGGTAAATCATTATATTAAACCTTATTTTGTCAATATTTGATATTGCACTTGTTACTTCACCTTTCACAAGACTTACATTGTTTATTTCCCTTAGTATCCAAAACCCCATTTGTAAACATGTAAACTACTGCAAACTTCACTGACTGTTTTCTATTGATTTAAAGATGATCAGGTAATAATATTTCGTTCTATTGTTTTGTTTAGTGAAGGATTAGAATATTGTTTAATTCTAACACTTAAATAATTAACGACACTGATAGAAAAATAGTATTTACAACGTAATAAGTGACAAAAGCTAGGTACAAAAGTAAATTTGATGCAAGTACTGGCCATGTAATAAATAAAATTGTTTAACATGTATAGCAGTTCTATATGTTATTTTGGTACCTATATGCAAATGTAAAAATAGTTTAAGACGAAGGCTAAGCTTTATAATTGGGTTCTATAAATTATGTACAGTCTAGGTATAAATCTAAAGAAAAGACATATCTCCATACGTCAACACATTTTAGTTTTGCTTACATAATATCTAACCTGGCATGCTGGCTATTGGGTTTACTAACAATATGGCTGTAGTCCATCTGATATTACTAACAATTATACTAACCATGGCTAAAACGGTCACACTTGCAAGTTTGTCTGGACCTTCAGAGGTACCCAAAGAAAAGGCGCCTACTGACTGGAAGTTTTGTTTATTTTGCCAGTTAAAAACAAACGAACCTCTCACCGACCCAACAAATAATTATAAGAAATCATATGATACTAATAGGACTTATCAAGAGTAAGCAAGAAGAATTCAGACATTATCTGATCTTAATTCCCTTCCGTCTTATGTAGATGTAAACATAATTGATAACGGTGATGGCATTGAGAAAACTTTAGTTATAAATAAAGCAAAGTGGCATAAAAATTGTTATGCAGCATGCAACAGCCAGAAGGTTGAAAGGGCTCTGAAGAAAAGAAAGCTTCAAACTTGTGATCAGTTGTCAAATATGAGTCCAGTTAAGAAAAGGTTGAGATATAGCACATCGGAAACAGCTACATGTAGTTATAGTTCAGAATCAAACACAGCTCCTGTATTGACATGCTTCTTCTTTGATAGTGTTATATTTGAAGATTTTCACAGGGTCGAAACATTATCATTAGATGCAAAAATTCGTAAAATTGCCCATGACCTTACAGATTCGAAGCTTCTTATGAAGCTATCATGTGGTGATATGGCAGCCTTGGACGCAGTGTATCACAAAAACTGTTTAACAGCACTATACAATCGGTATAGGAAGTTTGAATCTGCACAAAATGTGCTTGGAACCTCGCATACAGACATTGCCCCTGAGCACATTGCTTTTGCGGAACTTATAGATTATATTGAACAGTTTGAAAATGTTTCAGTTCACACAAATCATATATTTAAACTTTCAAATCTGGTGAAATTATACCATGACCGCATTTTAAGTCTGGGTGGTACTGCACCAAAACGAATTAATAACACTAACTTGAAAGAGAAAATATTGAGAACGATTCCATCATTAGAAGCCAACAAGAGTAACTATGAGGTTTTATTGTCATTTAAGAAAGACATTGGTGATGCCTTACTTTGTGCAAGTAGTATTAATCACGACAATGAAGCTGTCACCTTATTACGAGCTGCAAGTATTGTACGAAAAGACCTCTTTACCAAAAAGTATGAATTCAAAGGCTCTTTAATTGATGCCCAGTATCAAGATCTGCCCAAATCTTTAAATATGCTAGCTGAAATGATACTCTCTGGGACAAATATTTGTCATGAGACTGGACCAGAGTATAACCTTAAAGATATTGCTTCTTCAATGACACAGCTCCTGGTTTGTAATGCTGTAAAACGTGTGAAGAAAGATTCAAAACATGTTCGTACGCGGCATCCTTTAGATAGAGAGACAATGTTGCCCTTATATATGGGCCTTACAGTACACAATAAAACCAGACGTAAAGACCTTGTAGACGTATTGTACTAAAAAGGACTTTCTGTATCCTATGACCGTGTGTTAAATGTATCTTCGTCTGTAGCCAATGCAGTTATATCCATGTACGAAGATAGCGGAGTGGTGTGTCCCCCTGTTGTTCAAGAGAATGGCTTTATAACAGGTAATTTGGATAATATCGACCACAATCCGACATCGGCAACAGCAAATGATTCTTTCCACGGAACTGCAATATCCCTAACTCAACACCATTCAAAAGTGCAGAGTGAAAATCAGATTTTNAAATGCAACTGTAAAAACACCTGCTCTGGTAGATGTAAATGCATCAAGGCAAATTTACTCTGTACACAGTTGTGCCATTGTGAAGGCCTTTGTGTAAGAGAATAAGATACTTGCATACTACGAGTATATACTACAAGTATTAGATACATTTAAGTATACACCCTATTATAAATAGGTTTATATGATATGAATACATGACTTAAGTGCGAATTACTGCTGTATAGAATTAATGGAATTATCTGTAATACATTTCATGATATGTTTAGATAATACTGGTATACATGAAAAACCAAGAATAGGGCCTCATTCTGAGTTTTGATTTACTGATCATTTTAGTTGTGTATAATTGTGCATTAACCATACATGAACAGACTATTGAATTATCATTGTTCAGGAGACAATAACTACTATCGAATCTTACAAGAACCTAACAGAATTTAGATAACATATTCAACACTGAAGTTGTTTAGACTTGATCAAGTTCATTTGTTAGTTAGTTTGTTTGTAATTGAAATATAATTATTATATGTTATATCATGCATTTGATATAACCTGAAGTTTATGAATAGTTATGAAAAAAATAATATTATGTATTGTTTGGCTTAATCATGCTCTCATTTTACTCATACTCAGTATTGAAGCTGATACGCAGTATTGAAGCTAATATACACTTAACAATTATTAGTATGTTCCCATGTAGGGCCTCATATATGGCTTTATCGTTAATAATTAAATATGTAATACTTGTTATGAGATATTATGAGATATTAATAATGCAAAAATGATTAATTATTTTAAGATTTTTTATTGGTCCAGTGTTTCAACATTATTTGCATTACCAGAAAGGTATTACTTTAGTGTTCCCCATTAGGGGCCTCGTTTATTTTTGCGGATGAATTGTTTAGTTTTGCATTTACAAAGTTGTAGGGCATTAAATAAAATCAATTTAGTCAAATATTCTATGTAATCTCAATAAGTGAATATTTTTAAGCATTAAATGTCTATGTAAACCATAATTTTTGAATTTCCCCCTGTTAGGGCCTTATTTTGTAATTTTACTGTGTTCTTAGTAAAAAAATGTTTGATATATTAAATATTGATACATTTCTAGATAAAGAAACAATAGTAAATGACAAAAATAGTATTGTTTTTGTTTTCTATCCTGTTACTCAAAAATAAAAAATGAAAAATGGGCCCCCTTTTGGAGCCTCGTTTTAGGGCCTATAGAGTTTTTAAATCGCGTGTCCTCACCTCTAATTGAATTCAGCATACCTTAAAATGGTTATATACAAAGTTTCATGCTTTCTTCACAAAGTTGAACATCTTTTTCCTATAACCTATTAACTACAAAGGCTGGACTGAAAAGAAGAGAGACCTTTATGCGACACATGAAGATGCTTCTTTCCGAGTAAATGAGTTTCATTTAGTTAACAATATTCATCAAAGTGTTTGCTCTATAAACGTGGCGCAACTCCGTCTGTATCAAGAAGAAGAGGCTCTTAAGTATCCACAGCTGGAGGACCTTTTTATGGCAAGTTATCAATCATAGGGCATGATTTCTGTGTACGTTAGAAATTTATACTAATGTAGGAGGCACTTCATACACGAAACATTCAAATATTGCCGTACATAAAAACACGTCAACGAATACATATATAACAAATTTCATAGAATGTCGACGATATTAATACAACTGATAAATATTTATTTCTTGAGTACGTCGGTTCTGTGTTTTTCCTATTATCAAATTCAAGCATGAAAGTTTTGGCATCAAACGAATTTATATTGACTTTAACTTCGTTCAGACCAGACTGACGCGACTGCTACATTCGTTTCTGGCAAATATCGAACATGTCACCAATTATGCTATTTTTCTCGTCCTTGACATGTCTCTCAGCTTGATTTTGAAAAGTACAGTAGCTTCCCAAACGGACAACGTCGACATATCAAACGTGAAAGACCAATAGTTCGGCGACATGTGCAGTTCATTGTTTATTGTCTAGAACTAAAATTTAGTCTACTCGCGCACTTCCGTCATGGTAACTCAACTTGCTCTGTTTCTGATGCCTTTGATGTATACTGCATAACGTGACAAATTGTGACGCAAATATAGTACACAATTATTTACAACATTAACATACGTGTTTTTTTTTCACTTCTAATTAATTATAGAAGACATATTGATATCATTGACATAACATTTTGATGGAAAATACACGGAGACTGCTGATTTTCACTCAACAAACATGAAAAGGGTGATTCCAATAATTATGATGGCCTTAAATATCGTCAAAAGTTGCATTTCCACCAACGTTAACGGTTATGACGTTGCATAGGAAAGGTATTGTGTATGCAAAACGTGCACTGTATGGAAATGTTTACATGATAAGTTTAGTATCCCAAGGCTTGATTATTTAATGATGCGTTTCCGTTCATAGGAAATGCATGCTTTTGTTCACGATTAGCCATCACTTCATTATGCAATGTCAGACGCTTTTCATATTCATTTAGATTAGAAATATGAAATAAAAAGTATAAATATACGAGTACAAATATAAAGATTAAACGCATGTTGCAAGCAGAGCTGTATTATTCTTATTTATTATCTGTTGTCCCTTTATAATTTAAATTAATTCGAAAGAAAAGCCCTTTCAAATCAATTGTAAAGTATATAAATGTCTGCTGAATGACTTACTGCTGCCCACATAGAAACACTCAGAAATTGCAGGGAAACATTTGCATATGTTTTAGCAAACCGTTAAATATATATAAATATTATTGGCATATGCAGGGGCATCAAGTGAAAAGTGAGAGTAAAGCAGCAGCACGAATACAAAGAACTGCGCTTGAAAATACGTTATAATTTGTAGAAAGGCCAGTTCATCGGAGCAAAAAAATATGAAACATTATTGTTTACCAATAAGATCAACAACACTTTCATAACATAAACGCTCATTTCTGACCTTCAATGTGTATTTCAACTCAGATATAGGAAGCAACGACGTAAGTTTTTGCCCTTTTCACGCAAAAAAGTCGTTTTGAAATAATTGGTCAGCATTCGCCATTTCCCATAAATAATCTTTGCGAAATAAAATATACGAGCATTTTAAAATAATGTTATCGCCTATATTATTCTCAATTGTTATGCTTATTTTAATTCTACGCAATGTTGAATTTATCATTGTAATCATTAGGCTTATGTTCTGTGTTGGATGTAATTCATGTTGATTTGAATGTGTCATACTGAAATGTCTTCTGGAGTTTGCTCAGTTTATTTTTATATAACATAACGTGGGCAAATTTATTGGTTTTGTTTTCATTTATTAATACAATCAAATAACTCTTCTCTCCGAGGCGATTACAGATTAAAACTCTCCAGAAAATAAAGCATTCCATATATATAATTACTAAAATAGTGTTGAAGAGTATTTCATAACATAGTGCAAAGGCTTAAAGGTAATTGTTCACGAATGTTCGTATTGTTTTAAATACTGTATACTATCTGAAATGCGAAACGTAACTGATCCTGAATAATAAAAAAAAAAACAATTACATTAAGAAAAGATATATTGAATAAAAAACAAATGCCCTCTTAGTGAGTATAATCTGAGGACGCGGCGGTATTAATGCTACTGAACCAGATTTCCGTCTTATCCAATCGGTCAATCAGACATACATGCAGGGGTGATTATTAGATACATTTATGCAATTGGTACACGGTATGTTTCTCTAGAACAGCGGTTTTGGGATCATCTTGTAAAGGCGTTGTAAATAATTCTATAACAAATAAAGATTATTTCTTAGGCACTTTAAAATGCAGTACTTCCACATTGTTTTTGTATCGGTAAAGTTTGTCTTATTTATAGTATATATACATTGTAATTTCCCATATGAAAAAAAAGCAAATTTGTGGATTCATTGAACCTGGATGGTCCACAGACATTGACAACTTCTACAATTTATTGCAAATTCATACCATTCAAACGAAAAGGTCAGCTGGACGGCAGATACAAGATAAGATGTTCTCATGCGGGAGATAAACAGGACGAAACGTTAATCTCACGAGGCAAGCGCGTGTTACTTTTAATTGGGTAATTATTGGAGTAAAGTTTATCTCGATCCCATCATCTGTATCTGCTATATTTAACATCAATAAAATTTAAATAATTAACATGGTTGAAACTGCAGTCATAAGAATTGGCACAAACTGTAAAAACTTGCATTTATTTCCATAGTCTTGATCATAACGTCGCCTATTTTAAGTATGCATCCTTTATGTAAACAACAATAACAAAAACAGCGTATCATAAGCAACTACTCAACTGTCAACGTAAGTATCCAAGTACATTTCGTGTGGACATATTTTACCTCATTGTGTAATACAATTCCATTGCTAATGTTGTATGAACGGTAATCGTAAACCAGGCATATTGTGTGAAAGGTAAGCTTCCAGCCAGGGCGAAGAGCAATATGATGTTTATGCTCATTAGAACAAAACTTTGTTTCACTAACGTCTACGAATTTTATGGTTTATATATTGGCCGAACATTTTTCCTTGCCTTTTTGTTTTACTGTACAATAGTTTCACATTATAATATGGATGTTCAAGCACAGACATTTTCAAATCTCATTATTTACATTTTTCTTTATATTTACAAATTAATTTTTCGGAAATGATCGAATGTAGCAAGACTGATTGAAAACTCAACCTGGAATACAAAAAAAGATAAGGGTCGGCACCAACACATAGCGTCGGTCGGGAAAATGGAAACAAGCAACTTTTTAAAAATATTTTTACGACAATTTATACTGAATTTCAAATTCGGACAAGGAGAATGGGTTGCACGTGTAGATGATTATATTTATATTTTTTTAATAAACCGGTATCCAATGTTTTTTTCCGTGGAAGCGAATTGTATTTCATAGAAGTTTCAAAAGTACATGTCTTTTTCTATGAAATAATTTTGTCCAAGGCCAACGCATGATTAAATTTTATATAGTGTTAAGTTTTTTTAAGTACAATGAATTATGTGTCCAGACTAACTTCGTCCATATATGCTGTCAATCATAATGAAGGTCTGTCCGTGTGAGAAGTTCTCCTGTAAATACAAAAACTAAGACTTAAAGTGTCTCTGGTTAATGTCTTAGATTCTGTAAAATATATTTTACACGGGAATGCGCCGATTTCGAATGAATTGAAACTCTTCATTTGCTCACTTTCTGCTGCAACGAATCTTATCTTGACGTCGGAACGGAAATTGGTCGGAAACTGAGAAATTAGTGTGTAAGATTAAAAGAGATGGATAAGATTTGTCTGCAATAAGTAAACATGCAAACACTGATATAATAAACAACACTTATTTCAACACACACACATACACATACACACACACACACACAAACACACACACACACACACACTCACACAAACACACACAAATGCACGCACGCACGCTCGCACGCACGCACGCACACACACATATTATTTGATCTCATTACTTTGTTCTGTTTATGACGTTTTCTCGACGGCAATGTCACAGTCACAACAATCGCATGTCCGATGTAAGGAAAGTACAATACACAACATAACAATAGATGTGGGAGCCGATTGCGAGAATACTACGGTCTGTGTTACACAGTTCCACGTGAAGACACTGTGTGTATAATACATCGTGTGCTTAATTCTACCCTTTGAACGTGCAATGTATTGGAAATTCTATTATTATAGTGTGGACTTTAATAATTCATCGTTCCCGTCTGCCCTTGTGTTCAAAATGTAAAAACGCTTTGTGTAGCCTGTAAGTCCGAATTAAAAAAGTGTTTAAACATGAATCCGATTTATGTTTTACCAAGATATTCACATCACATTTATTTAGACACCCAATGCATTGAATTGAATCACTGCGTATTTGTACAAATAGTTTTTACAATATCATCTGATATGCGCATTGAACTTATAAAATCTTTACATCAAATACGAGACATCACGTCATATTTTTCGACTGTTGCCCATACATAACACTCAAACACTAAAAATGACGATGTAAATCAAACGATATTTCTTAATAACACCATATTTCTTCAGCGAAGTGAAAAACATATATATTAACTGCCGGTATATATATATATATATATATACCGGCAGTTAAGACAGTGATTGATGAAGTTATTTTCAAGAGTCATTATCTAACGATAAGTGTCTGATTTACAGGAATTCTAATTAATGGAATCGGTGATAAAGTGACACGAAAAGTCGAATTAGAAACCGGCAGCAAATACTTATCGAAATGGTTCTGCCACCAAATTAGAAACAAAAACGTTGCTAGAGAAAACATATTTTGATCATTACATTCTAAACACTGAAAAATCGTACCAAACGTGCGACCACAAATGCTTATAAGCAAACAAATCTATTAAAAAATAACGATATTTGATTGCAACCTTTGTAACTTAAAGTATGTTGGTATGCAAATAATTCAACGTATCGTGTTTTTTTCTGTTATGGAATCAATTGAGACATGCAAAATAAAACGACAGTCATTTGTGCAAAGAAACGTTAGGATAACATGGTAATACATTGCTTGTCAAAATGACTTTTGCTATTCGTGACTGCAACGTACAAACTGATTCAATGGGTTCTTCGGAGTTGCTTTATGTTTGTATATGTATACGCAATGGATACTATGCATTGATTGTATGCAAGTAATTTTTTCTTGTTACGTTTTGCGATGCGTGTACTCGCATGACGTATGGGTTCTTAGCTAAGTCAAACCAGATCTTTCGCTAGCCGACCAGATGACTTATCGTTATTTGTTGGTATAATATCATAAAACAATATTATAAAGCCACGTTTTAGACAGATTTCTCCTCTGCTGATGCAACTGAAGTTTCACTTTGTAAATATTGTAATAGCATACGTTCCAAGAAAATAAATCATGATCTTGTTCGCTTAAATTTAGCTTTGTGTGAATTGTATTTTATATGTGGTATGCTGACAACGCCCTCCTTAGTTATATTCATGTGTGTGTTCATGTATTTAATGGCTGAATTAATAAGGCGACTTGATTCAAGTGAGAGGTTTTAGCAAATGTTATGTTATTAATGATGTTACAAGAAATCTGCGACACATTGGGTACAGGCGCCATCACGACTGCTCTCTCGAGAATACCATCCACGTAGTACGTACACAGAACAAGTAATTGCGAATATAGTTCAATGAATTGAACGTGGTCGGTTTGGATTAATTAATCAATACATTGAGCAAACGGGAGCCCAGGTGGTGTAATGCATGTCTTTGAACTTCAACCTGATTTCGGCGTGTATGGGTTGGCCTTTTACAATATTTTTACATATTAATGTTTTACGAGGCCACAGAAAGGTAAAATAACTACTGAGTATCCGAAACAACTACTGTTAAATGTATGAAACTGAAACTGATAACGTAGACGATTCAAACATTACTGAACATTACTTGAGATACAGGGCGGTTATTCATTTTTTGGGGACATCTTTTATATTTATCGAGGATATAAGGACAGAGCTCCAATATCGAATCAAAGGCTCCATTTGATAGGATTATATAGCGGGGACGAATATCTGCGACGATAATTTGGCAGCAACAATGTATTAATTTGGTAACACATGGAACAAGTAGGAGAAATTACACAATCCAGCACTGGATGCTCGTCTTCAGATATTGGTAATACATTTATTCAACAGTTTCTTGTGAACTTTAAAGTCCGTTTTGGAAGGAAACGCAATATTTGAATTGCGTTATATTGGAGCATACGGACCAAGACGGCACTTACACTAAAGCTTTCTATAAATAGCACAACATAGAAAACTTAGTAACACTTCAGTGGGGCTTGTTTAATGTAGCGAATACAATGTGTGTCTAATGTTCGTGTCCCTTGATATCATCTACAGTATTGTGGGTCAAATGATGTTTTTGACCAGTTTCAATGGGTTTCGTTTTTAATGCGCACAGCTTAGCAACATTGTCATTTGATTTCTAGCATATTTTGACATACACAGACTTGTTATTTATTTCAATTGCATGATTTCAAATATGTGCGTTATTGATTCTTTATGTACTGTCTGGATGAAAAAAAGGGTTATAAAAATATAATTAATAGCCCTAATGTTTGAGAGTTGAACGTTGTTATAGAGAAATATTAAGACTCTGCAAAAGGAAAACAGTATATATTTTGCATTCATACGGACACTATACATGGAATATAAGAATAATTAAGATTGGGTGGATTCAAAAACATTGTTAAGCATACTTATATGATTTACCAACGTCGTCCATTCCTTTAAGTTTATAGCTAAATGTACAGCTCTTTTTTTTTCAAATTGTAATTTATTGTTTGCATATATGCTTTGTTAAGAGTTTGACTTGAAACGAATCGGTTTTCCAACACGCCACATGGCGATGATAACGTCGGTTCTGAAGCAATACAATTGAAAGCAAAGCACGTCTTTCACAATAAAGCATGTGCATTTTGATTAGATTACTAAATTATCTAAAGCAAGCAGATATGGAATATGATACTACCATACAACGTCTTCTGGAAGCTGTTTAGATCCACGTTAATGTAGTTCAAGCTTAACATAAGTCGAAATAAATGGTCGCTCATCATCTGATATAAATATATTTTTCTAATGTGCATCAAATGCAACATATGTACATGACAAGTTTTACCAAAACACGAATAGAAGTTCATTCGATGTCAATAAACGATAATGCTATTATAAGTATGAAATCAGAACAGCAATACTTGCCTGTTATGTCCACCACCTGCAAGCTGGAACGATGTGTGGATGGGATAATATTGCACGCTTTGACCGTAAAAGCCCAACAAATAATAATACCGGTTTTAACTAGAAAAATGTATCCATCAATCAGAAGCTTATTTAATTGCCGAACAATAATCCATTTAACAAATTTGTCATGAAAACGTAGCTAAGGCTAAACAATAAAAACGTTTTCCTAATTAATTCATTTATTTATCAGGTGTACTCGGTTGAGACCACTGTGATATCCGCAAGCAGAGTTAAACCCATTTATGCCTAGTGGACTCTCCCATCCTTTTAAATTGGATCAATTTATTTCCAAAATAAGGGATGTTTAGTATTTTTATTTCTGTATTTAGACAATTTCTTACAGCAATTACTTTAAGCAAACAGCGCAGACCCTAATGAGACGCCGCATCATGCGGCGTCTCATGTGGGTCTACGCTGTTTGCCAAGGTCTATTTTTCTAGACGCTAGACATAAATGGGTTAATTAATTTTCTTCATGAACACATAGGAATTTTCTCGATGAAAACTGACAATACGACTACATATTGAAGAACGCGTGTCATTGTAGGCATACATGTAAAGAATATAATGAATTTGTACTTTTCAAATGTAATTTTATTGGTTCACTGAACGAAAAGCGATATACGGATGTTTCATCCTCATCTCAGAATGGAAATTTATACCTTGTTTAAATTGTATACGCCACGCTGACTTAAAGGTTAAATTAAACGAAGCATTTAAGTAAGCGCCTTTGTGTGCAACAATATTCATGGTTATTTTCTTTTTTTACAGTACAAATCCACAGTTTCTAACACACGTTTTTTTTAATCTTGAGTTCACCATCAATAACTGACATAAAGGGCATATCACAATTCTTATACAAATACACTGGAGAAACACTCATATAATACGAATATCATTCAAGACAAGGCACGGCAAAGTTCAGAGGTGTCGAACTTTCGGCATGGGCATGTCATAATAAAATCATTCATTAAATTTAAAGATGAAAAATAGTCTTTATATTTCTGAGCAATTGTCATTTTAGTATTGCAGTAAGTTAAATTTGTCTGGTGTTCGTGGTTTTCCTTATATCATTCTCGTCATATAATTGTTTTTTTTTAATGTATCATTCTTGATACACATGTAACTAAAGATGAAACATGTGTGAGTGAATAAATCTGCGTATAAACTTCATACGCTTCTTAACCATAATGAATACCAAGTAACTAAAACATGTCTACTCTGAAATGTCTTCAGTGCCATGCTCTATTAAGGAAGTGACGTTCTTATGAAATTATTCTTGCGTCATGATCATATTTACACGAACAATGTTGCTATTCTATTATTCATAATAGATTTCCAGAAAATCCTTGGGCAACATAATAGTAGCAATTGTCTGTGGGATGAATATTTGATCTGTTTTTCAGGGCAGGATATGATGAAAATTGTGGAAAGGCAATCATAATTCAATATTAGCTAATATTGAGACGATGTGGCGATACGAAAACATTGCAATTTAATTTGGTGAACTCGTAAAACGTTCAACGCTGAGAGTAGCTGAACCATACATACAAGAAAACGCTCTAGATAGTTTTACAGTTTGGTAACCTCTGTGTAAAGAATAGTACACGCTTGTGTGAAAATCTATTTCAAATTTAGAAAAAAGCATTGAATTGTTTCTTCATGATATTTTGTTCTCTGTGCTCAGTTGATAAAGCATGGGCACATTTGAAACAACAATGATGAAATTTTGAAAACGTTATTTCAAAAAAATGTTGCAATTTTGTCCCCGTTATTAATATAACTTAACAGAAATACACTTTCATTGGTAATTATAGCTAAATCTTCACGTACAAGAGCACAGGTATAAGCATTCCACTTTATGGGTGTGCTGATTAAAACATATCATCCACTTGGATGGGTTTTGTGAAAATCTTTATCACATTAGTACAGGTGATTAAACATTCAGATCTGGAAAAGTAAACGGCTTAATCGAATGTTTGGCAAGTAAAGCGTCTGAGGCATTTCAAAAGATGCTACATGTATCTCAATAGACACCTCGCTAACGTGTCTATATTATGTATACATGTACAATGCATATGAATCCACTGACACTTTCGTGAAATAGTTGACAAGAGCACGCAAGAGTGGTTCAGTGGATTCAATGATAATAGTGGGAGCAGTGTTCTAATGGCAGGACGCTGGCTTAGGGATCGAGAGGTTCCGGGTTCGAATCCCGCCCTGACCACTGACATTTCCTTGAGCAAGACATTTATCCCACATCTGCTCCTATCCACCCAGGTGTATGAATGGGTACCTGTGGGGGAAATAAGCCGTGCCGTGGCTGCATACTGCGCCAAGATGTTAACGGACAACTTATGACCCAGTGATCAGGGAAAAAATGTAAAGCNAAAAAAAAAAAAAAAAAAAAAAAAAAAAAAAAAAAATACAACGTCAAATTCATAATACAGGTATAAGAAGAATAATATGACAGTTCTCTAGGTCCAGAAAACGAAATCATAGAGTTTATCACATGTTGTTTTTTGTTTCATTTGCTTTTATATTTACATTTGTTTTGTTTGGCAAAGATTTTTGATAGCATACATAAATAATCAGTATATAAGGATTGTACAAATATGTGCAATGTATTGACAGTTTAAAGTTTAAAGATGAAAATGAAGACATGATTAAAAAAAAATATACATTCTTACACCAATTGACTAGTACCGACTTGTAAATCAAGGATCTATAAAATGTGGTACCATTTGGCCGCCATAAACGCATAGTTGCCAACTTAACCCTTATTTTATAAACCATGAATAAATCAAATTAGAAAAACTGTAAGCAGAGCGAACGTTGCTTTTCAACGCTATGGTTGGATTGTTTTGATCATGCATCCTGAAACAGACATTGACCTTACTTAGAAAAGTATTTTCCCTTGACACCCTCGAGGCTTCATGTTGTTGTACAGAATTGCTACACAATTGTGTGAATTCCATGGGGGATAATTATGCTGGAAAGTGACACCATCTTAAAACTGTGGTATTATAATTCATTGCGGAAAAGTGATTATGAGTGAAAGTTCAATTATTTTAAATTCATAAGGTGTAATGTATCGGCAAACAGTTCACAACTGATCCGTTAGCACTTTCGTGCAATTATTAAAAGGCAAATCAGTTTGTGCAGGTACTGATGAGTATTGGAAATGCCTTTGACAAGAGATGTTATAATGTATACAGCTTATGTGGATCGTCTCTAAATTACTCCGTGTTATGTAATAATAGTATTTTATTCCTAATTAAGTTTACTTTTACGAAAGAAATGTGTGTTATGCTGTAACACTGTACCCTCGGAAATACACATTAAGTGTTTACATGAAGTTACTTAATAATAATAAGTAAAAACCGAAACGTAATATATTTATCAATATCGTAAAACATGTAATGAACATGTACTTTCAAACACTTGTAACAATAATACAGATGTTTAACCAAATACTATGTATATTGTCTGAACCAACTTGTGAAAACTGTAATATTGACATCAAGTCTGTGAATGTAAATTAGTATTTTACATGAAATAGTATTACTTAATTGCAACACATGAATGCGGATCCGCAGTCTTCTTAAAGTAGTACAACCAAATAAAATCTGCTATATATTTACCGTAGTTTAGTCCAAATGTTGAAATGAATAAACTCAACTAACTGAAAACATCACCTCTTAGAGCTTAAGATCAAATTAGCCAAATATTTTTCTAACACATAATAAATATGATGTTACATTTGTAATTCTTGATTTAACTTCCATATGAAATCTATGAGTATTACAATGCCTAAATAAGTTCGAAGAACCAAATGTTAATCCTTCTTCCGATATGCTATACATTTATTTGTATATTGTATATGTCGTAGTTTTAATTTATTTACATTAGGACCAAATAGCTTACATAAAAGTATGGTTATCGTCTCATTTACCTGATTATATTAAAAATAACATCAACAAACAACAGCCGTACATTTGAACATGTACGGTGACTCCAAATTCAATAAAGAAGATAAACTGCCTCGAAGTTCTTTATTTGTTTTAATACACTAAACTTCTTTAATAAAGACAAAAAAGTTCGAAGTCATATTGTTATCCATGTCCACATAAGTTAAAGAGTGTTATTTTTTCATAAAATTACAGAAACTATACATTTATTTAAGCTCAAACAAGAATAAGATTTCCACATATATCCACTATAGATAAAATTTTAATAAGAAAAAAATATGCAGATAATTCATTTCATGAAAATAATTGTTTTCAAAGCATGGCATGAAGTAAACCGTGCAACTAAAAAAGCAATACAAATAACACTATAGACATTCTATTTTGAAACTCAACTCACATTATTCTAGATGTATTGCTGGCTAATGGGTATTCATATAAAATATGATTTTGTGTTTCTTATTATGTAGCAGGCAATTATATTTCAACGGCATTGGCACAAATGATGCGGCACTAATGTCAAAATGACAATAAAACGTTAACAACTCATACCCGCGGTATCGATTCCCTAAAAAGCATCATAACAAGACACCTTAGAATGAAAAACAGATCTTGACTTCATTCAATTATTCCTTTGCACTTCAACACAAAGTTAACTGATGCACATTAATTTATGTTAAGCATGTATGGCCTTATAAGCCTTCATGTGTAGTTAAAGTGCTTTTTAATTTGACAAACGTTTAAAACACGTCAAGCCATATCAATACATTTCATGTTACCTAAAGCTATTAGCCGCTTATGGATCAATAAATTGCACTTTCTATCGCTACGTAGAGACGTCAATAACTTGTATGTTCATTGCAATTCGAGGGATGGTCCAAAATAAAGGAGAAGTCCTTTAAATGAATAAATTCTAAGAAGTTTATCGGTAAGAATATAATCAAAGTGAAACGTCAGCTGAACGTCGCCAGAAAGATATGAACCATAACTTAAGCAAGTGCAACAGATATCAAATAGCATTTCCAAACGCATAAAGTATCACAAAGAAAGCATGATCAAGTATTCAAACGGATGTATAAACGGCTCATTTTGATAGTTTAGCACGTCAATTTACAACTGCAAGCGGACTATGTTATGGCTTCCTACTTTGTTTTGATTTTTACTTTGTTTGTGATATCACCGCCAAACAAAATATTGTTTTAACTACAGTACTAATTTGGTATGCACATTTGAACAGTTCGATACTATTTAACCAGAATTTGAGAATCTCGTTATTAAAGGCAGAAAAGTGTGTATTATCGCAACATATCTTTCTTTGCGTTCAGAGTTGCATTTTATCTGATGTATACACACAACTTCTGAAATTGCATAATCGCTTATCCAAGATTTTCTCGGATATGCAAACAGAAAACGATACATGTATGAATCGTAGGTAAATAATGGATCTAATAATGCAGAATAATATTACTACTGCTAGTATTAGACGTAGAAATAAAACATGGCCAAGAACATTATTCTATCAATGAAAAAACTGCATGAATTCGGTACATGTTTTCTATTTACCCACAACCAACGTGTTTGCAATTCATTTCCGCCTTACAGATAACGCTCCAAAATAGAATCACGGACGCTAAGTGATTTGATTATGTAGTGGAGACGAATTTATTCCATGATAATTTGAAAGAAACATTGTATTAACTTAGTTACCAAATGGTCAAATGGGGACAACGTACAATATCCAGCACATGATAATCATAGAACGATGATTGTGATCAATTTAATTAACCTTTTTTTTCCGGTTTAGAAAGTCTCTTTTGTCCAGAAAATGCTATATTTATAATGCGTCTAATTGTAACTATGAGACCAATAACACATCAGAACTCGCATAACAAAAATTGGAAAAATAAATAGAAACACCACAGAGGATCCTTTGTAGTTTTGATAATACATAATAATAATTATTGCTAATCATTGTAAAACAATTATTAAAATGTATCATTTATATTTACTACCATTAACTTAAAAATAAGTATACGTAGACCATAATACGCTGCTAAACCCAGTGCCGAGCATCTGCATCAAAATTTACTTAAATCAGAAAGTAACGTACTTATGACATATCCTTGCTTCATGATCACATTTACATAAACACTATTTGGCTAATAATATTTAGAATGTGTTTTACGAAAGATCTAATGACAAAATAATCGGAACACGTGTCTATGGGTTGAATCTGTGATCAGAATTCCATGATTAGGAATGATGGACATGTGGATTGTCCTTAGACGACAAGGTCAAATGAAGAAGAAGCGTTATTATTCAGTTTTAATGAACTAATAACACGATCGGAGTTTTTAGAAGCTATTAAGAAAGTTAAATAATAGCGTTAAGCTAAATACGCTCTAGTTTACATTTAGTTTGTTTCCCAAAAATAAAAAATAAAAACAAAATAAGTGCACCTCCATTTGTGTGAATGCATAAGACGAAGTTGAGAGCACGTGAGAAAATACATTATTTTACATTATTTTAAGAATGCTATTTTGTTTATGCTATTCCTTGTTCCAGGTGCTTCGTTGCATAACAAGACGTTAAGACAAGGTCATACTTTTTAAAAAAGTTGTTATTTCGTAACTGTTATTAAGGTACCAAAATTGTTCACGGATACTTAAACGTTCAGTACGTAAAGGAGGATAAATAGTAAAATATATACAAGCACACACAAACATGTTTTTTTTTTTGCTTCACTGGAGAAGCTGCTTGGAAATTAATATGCATTGACTTGACAAACCATGTCAAAGCAATATCTACAAGCTCCTTAATCTCTGCCTCTGTTATGACATTCCTGCACAGACTGCTTGATCTTAACCATCCGTTCCTGGGCGTCATTTGGTCGACTGTCTGATAAATATATATATGTGATGTTTCATTAGGTTTAGGGCTTCCTCCATAGATTGTCAAGCCAGGCGTGCTTTGCTGCCTCATTATCGCTACTTCATCGGCAGAACTTGACGATTGCGTCCGGTTTCGTGTAATCGTCTGGAAGATCCATGGACACTGTTGCGGACAAGGTGAGCATCTGACCAGTCTTCCAGGTATGCATTTTGCCGTATAGAACGGTGTTTGAGAAGTTTCCAGAAGTGGAGTGCAAAGCGCGATTCCTAAAAATTCATAATCTTGCGGAAAGAGTACCTTAGATTGTCAGATGTCGTTATTGCAAAAACGTCTAAGACCGTTCCTTCCTGTGACGTAATAGCCTAAATCCAGTTAACATTTGAGGAGGTCATTTATTCACAAACATAAAAATGTCGTGGTGTAGCCGGTTTTATTACAAGTTATGTATTAATTTACCCAGCCATCTTCCCCATGTTATCAATTGCTTAGGTGGCCTTTTCCTGATATTACATATTAATGTCTGTTTCACTGCTATATAACGTGTCACTTTGTTGGTAGGAAGGAGGTATCACGCACACAGGCAAAGGTGTAGTTACGCTTTTTCTTGCTGTATTGGGCGAGGCCCCCTTTAGGGGTTCGCTTGCATCTCACTGATTAATTATTGGATTCGGATCTGGACTTTGGAAAGTGTTTGAACTTAAATTTATGGAGCAAAATAAAATGGAAACTTTATCTGTGTGTTAGCGTCATTGTTCAGATCGAATAACGCTACACTTCCAAACTCTAGAATAATATGTGCACTGTTCTTTTGACCATTTCATTTATACACATGACTTGAAACTTCAACTTTACCGGCAGGATAAAACCTTATTATAAAATGCGGTCCTTTATTGTTACCAAGGATCAAATACAAAATAACGAGGCACAAACTGTAGTAGACACGGCACACAAGTATACGACAAAGACATAACAAGAACAAAACTGGGGTCACGTATTGGAACGGTCAATATAAAGCATTGGGGATTAAAGCCAGTTTTAAGGAGCTCCAAACCTCACATTTGGTCCAGAAATATTCATTAAACCTTTAAAGGTACATAAAATTAACCTAATAGCATTACGGCTCAAACTGAGAAGCAATAAAAGAAAATACATTTCTATTCCATTACTATTCAAGTAATCAATGGCTCTATACATAGCAGAGCACCAGAAACGTAACTTGTTTAGGCACGATGAAATTAAAGCAAAACGAATATGCCCTATGTACGATGTACATGTGTATCTCGTCTGGTGTATTTGTTTTGTGTCTCACTGTTTGACAATTGGTTCCATGCCATAAATAAAGGGCCTTATTGTTATTCTGGTGCAGCTGAAGTTTCACTTTATGTGTATTTGATGACGTTTTTTTTATACGCAATACACGCAATACACTTTAAATCAACGTACGTAAAAATCAAATTTATAACAACTGAAAGAAATTCAGAAATAAGAAATGTGTTAACTATGTACTCAGTTATTCAATTGTATACATTCTTACCTGATTGATATTTCGGCAGCTATCGAACTTTTGTTTGAATGATCGCAAGCTAACATTTCCGTTAACATGAAGTCTGTTTGGGTGCTCAAGCTTAAAGAATAACCATTTGATGTTCTATGTGATCTTCATGACCTAAAATTGAGACCTTCTAGGTCTACCTTTATATTTTAAACAAAACGTTAGATATTGAACACTCTTTGTGACTACTATTATAATCCAACGCGATGGAGAAAACAAATCATGCGCACGAAGACATATATCTATTTGCTTTACTAAAGCAGATTTAAATGGATAACGACAGCCACAATTTACTCACATATCATAACATCAAATATGGTTTTCGAGCTAAACATACATATAAAAAAAAATCAGTGTGAGTCTCCATTAAAAGTTGCAGCAATTGAATTTTTCGTATAGGAAATCTTAACAAAATTAACTTCGTGAAACGCAATAAAAACTTGTTCCTAAACGTCACGCTTCGGTTGCCAAAAGTGTTGTCACGATTCGTTTCATCCATATGTATACGTTGGTGCAAACAGTAAAAAATATCAACTGTGTTTGATCTATGTGACATGTGTGATGCCGGCAAAACGATGATAATATATTTATTACGGAACTTCATTTATTTAATGGTTGAATTTATTAGACGTTTAGATAACGCAATTACAAGGTTCAATCTGGTGTCATCTACTTGATGAAACCACAGGGGTATCAGACACATTGACGAAAGGTTTCGCCACGAACGCGCTCTGTCTGTCTGTCTTTCTGTCTGTCTGTCTGTCCGTCCGTCCGTCCGTCCGTCCGTCCGTCCGTCTGTCTGTCTGTCTGTCTGTCTGTCTGTCTGTCTGTCTGTCTGTCTGTCTGTCTGTCTGTCTGTCTGTCT
>VMBQ01002630.1:118509-129150 GCA_007657795.1 Dreissena rostriformis
TCTGTCTCTCTCTCTGTCTCTGTCTCTGTCTCTGTCTGTCTCTCTCTCTCTCTCTCTCTCTCTCTCTCTCTCTCTCTCTTTCTTTTTCTCTCTCTCTCTCTCTCTCTCTCTCTCTCTCGAGCTATTATCAACGTTACACGTTCTATGTACAATTACATAGGAATATTAGTTAAACAAAGTATACATCATTTAGTAAGTTTTAGTTAATACTGTTTGCTAATTGCAGATCATGGAGCTGTTTTTGGAACAGTGCGTAGGTTTACGGACACTTTATTGTACACATTTAGTTAAGAACATTATGCTTAAATGCGTATCTATATACTCAAAGTAACCGTAAACGTTGTTGCTAAGAACGCATACCATATGTACGCGCGAACCGTGTAAAGTTATTATGGTAATTTTTTTAATAAATGCAAAGTTTGTTTCCATAAAAGCATGTTTTTGAAGATATGTTATTCCTTTCAGTAGCGACTCTTTCAACATTAACTTTGAATCAACTTTATAAACAAAATAATGTAACACTGGGACTTGGAAGATCACTGCATGTAATTACACAGTTTGTTTTAAGTTGGAATCGTACAAAAATAAACGAAAACTACGGTGGCATAGAGGGACATACACTCCTCTCTTTTTTTAATGTTTTTTTTCTATCTCGTTCCCACGACATACTAACTCGAGGGAACGACTTTATAACTCGTGGGAACGAGTTTGCTATTTCGTGGGAACGACTTACTAAGTCGAGGGAACGAGATAGAAAAAAAGGAGTGCAAAACTAAATAAAAGAGAAACAAAGAGCGGTGCAGTAAATAAAGAAAGGGTCATGATGATCATGGGTAAAAGTTAAATTTATATAAAAAAAAACAATTCGATTGGCTGAATTACTCGTGGGAACGAGTTAGCTTAGTCGTTCCCTCAAGAGAGCTTAAATTCTCTCCTCTTTTTGTTTAATGCACCCCTCCTTTATTATCCAGAAATGCAATATTTTTTATTGAAAAACAGTTTTGCATTTTGTAATGATATGAATGTATCTGTGAGTGATAGGTGTCTGCATTGAACAGTGTATAGGCTTGTTAGTAACTTATTAATGCAGAGTCGAAACTGACATTCAATTTGCAAATAATAAATGCACTTAACGATTAAACGCATAGCCTGCATTCATATTAAGTGTTGTTGTTTCACGAAGGTTCTACTATTTTAAGCCTCATGTAATACTAAATAAACGGATTCTGAAATTTAATACGAAATGAATGTAATCGGAAACACATAGCAGTAATGAAACATAATTTAAATAAAATGCAGATATTATACTCTCAAAGTAACTTGTACGTTTGAACATTCAACACATTTTCACATTATCGATTGAAAGAAATCATGGGAACCATTAGATTGTTCACAGCTCATTGAGAAACTCGTTTAAAGTTTTATGTTTGGTACATCATGGAGCTTCAACATTGACTAGTACTGACATGCAAAGTAGTACTGATGTAACTATGAAACGAGCACAGGGATTTTTTTAAAACAGTATTTTGCCAGTGGACAAATAACTAGAGAACTGTAATGCTTCGATGTTAAACGTGCATGAATATTGTATGAATCAGTTCACTGCAGAACTACTTAAAAAGGACCTTGACCATTGCGAAATGCGTGTAATTATATAATAATATATATCAAATCCCTACAGTTATATATATATGAACATACATAAACTCCATATAAATATATAATGGGAACCATAACATTTTTGTACAGCTGATTTAAAAACTCGATTATGGTTTCCTGTTTGGTTCATCATGGAGCTTCAACATTTACTAGTACTGACATGCAAAGTTGTACTGATGTAATTATTTAATGAGCACAGGCAATTCTCAAAACCAGTAGTATGCCAGTGGGCCGATAAGTAGATATCTATACTGATCTGGTGTGAAACGAACATGAATAGTGTATGAATCCGTTTATAGCAGAATTACTAAATTTTGGCCTTGATCATCGTTAATGCGTGTGAATTAGTAACAGAAGAAGCAGATTCCTACTAATATGAACATATAGGGAAATTTTAATTCATAGTATACACTGACATTGTCGTAATATGTTAAACTTGCAAAGATATATCAGATAATTAAAACACATCGAAAAATTGATATGTGTGAACATGGGCAACCATTTGTTAAATTAAGAAGCAATTTCGCACCTTTTGTTTAAGTTATTGAATCAAGAGCACATACACACACCAAAGACATAGATGCTTCACTCACCGGTCAAATATGTAATGTGATATATATCTTCACTGTCTTTTCTGTTTGTACCGTATTAAAAAAAAAAACACAATAAAAACAGAAGCAAACTTGAAATACATCCTTGGAAAAGTAAAACCTTTCCATGACTATACGTACGCTTTAATATATATTTATAAATTCTTCGAAATAACGCAAGACCAGAAAAAACATAAACAAAGAAGTGTAGCTTTGAATTATATACCGTTTTTTCTATCATTCTGGTATTACAATTTTCACCACTTTTCTCGACGTCAAATTAAGGAGTTTTTAAAAACTGGCATAAACGCTTAAGTTTAATAACGTATAAACAAAGTAAAAGTAATTAATTTGATACATCACTCTTGGAAAACCTTTGAAAACCACGAATACAGCATCAGATTACGCAGAGACAACGCATGCTCATAATTGCTTATTTCATACACGTAATATTACCAAACAAAATATATGACGTTAATATGACAATCAATATCGAAATTCCGTTCGCGATCAAAGAAACTATTTCTGCAAAAAAAGTTGATAGTATCATGCATGCGCGGGCTATTTCCACGCAATGATTGTATTTTCGCAAAAAAACAATTAATCAACAAGGTCGACACACACCTTAAAGGCGTCAATGGCATTCTTCAGGATGTTATGAACTGCGTTATTTGAAATTTACCACAATGCATACCGCAGCAATGTCGTCTATAATAAATTAAGTGCCGGAACAAAGGCTAAATTAAAAAGAGGTGAGACCTTTATGCGACACATGAAGATGCTTTTTTCCGAGTTAACGAGCATCATTTAGTTTACATCAACGTGTTTACTCTATAACCTTAGTGCAACTCCGTCTGTATCAAGATGGAAGGGGCTCTTAATAACAAACAACTCGAGGACATTTCTTAATGACAATTTATCAATCATATAGCATGTTTTCTGTATACGTTTGAAATTTATACTAATTTAGGAGGCACTTTATACAAAACTAGATTCCACTATTGCCGTACATAATAACACGTCAATGAATACCAAAATAACAAATTCCATAGAATGTCGACGATTTGTATACGACTGGTAAATATTTATTCCTTTTTATACTGCTACACAATTTTGCTGTCGTATATCCAGCGGAAAACGCACTAGTTTAAAACATAACGTTGACTATATTACGTCCATATACATATGGCTTGATCCAACGGAAAACGCAATATTTCAAAACATAACGTTCAATATATAACGCCCATATACATATCGTTTGATCCAACGGAAAACTTTATATTTCAAAACATAACGTTGAATATATAACTTCCGTATACATATGGCTTGATCCAACGGAAACCGCAATATTTCAAAACATAACTTTGTATATATTTTGTCCATAAACATATTTTTACATTACAAAACCCATAACTTAAATATAAACCGCACATGGAAGCAACAATAACACGACTTATACATTCGTGTATAGGCAAATATCGAACGTCTAATATAATATTCTATATTTTTCGCACTTGACATTTCGATCAATTTGATCTTGGGCAATACACTAACTTTCCAAAAGGACAAAGTCGACAGATAAAACATGCAAGAAAGTATTTGGCGACATATGCATTTCATTTAGAGTTCATTGTATGGGACTTAAATTGTGTTTACTCGCGCACTCTCGTCATGGTTACTCAACTTGCTTTGTTTCTAATGCCTTTGACGTATACTGCATAATGTGAAAAATTGTGACGCAAATTCAATGATCGATAATTTCAAACGTTAACTCAGACGGTCAACGGGTTATCACTGAAATCGGTCCATTTTCTAGAATATTTCTTATGAATATATGACGCAACAGGTTGGAATTATTTTTTTCTTCTTATTATAAGACAAATTGACATAATTGGCATGACATTTTGATGGTGCATAAACAAAGACTGCCAATTTTCGCTCCACAAACCTGGAAAAAAGGTTATTCTAATGATACTGATGGCTTTTTCGCTTGTCAAAGGGGTTTTGCCATTGACGTTTTTGTTAATATCAACAGAAAATGATGTTGCAGAGGAACGGTATTTTGCATGTCAAACGTGAACTGCATAGAAGTGTTTACATAATTATTTTAGCATGCCAAGGCTCAATTATTTTATGATGTGTTTCCGTTCATAAGAAGTGCATGCTTTTGTTCACGATAAGCCGTCACTAAATTATGCAATGCCAGACGCCTTTCCTATTTCCATTTACATTAGACATATGAAACAACACGTATCTTAATTAAATCCATGTTGTAAACAGAGCAGCATTGATTATTCATTAGCTGTTCCTCCCTTCATTATTTTAATCAATTGTAAAAAACAAATGCCTAAATTCTGCCCACATAGAAAGAATCTGATATTGCATGAGACATTTGCATATGTGTTAGCAAACAGCTGAAGTATTAATAAATATTAATGGCAAATCCAAAGGCATCTAGTGAAAAGTGCGAGTCAATCCCTACATCTGTAGCATGGATACATAGAACTGCGTTTTATAATCCTTTTTTTTGTCTAAGTAAGGCATTACGGCCAGTTGCTCGAAGCCAAACACATTAAACTAATTATTCATAAATAAGTTCAAATACGCTTTCATAAAATAAACGAACAATGCTGACGTTCAATGGGTTTCTCAACTCATGATATAGGAAATACGGTTTTGCCCTCTATGCGCAAAAAGTCGATCTGAAATAATTGCTCAGTATTCGCAAATCCCATAAATAATCTTTGCAGAACAAAATTTACGAGCAAAATAATATAAATCTAATCGCCTTAATTGTTCGCATATCGTTTTTCGTATTTTACTTCTACGCAATGATAAATTCATCATTGCAATCAAAATGCCTATTGATAGTTTTATGTTGGAAGTAATAAATGTGGATTTGAAAGCGCCATATTGAAATTTCTTGATGTTTATGCGTCTAGAGTTTATGTTTTTATTTATTATACCACAAAACGTGGACAATTTTTTTATCAGTTCTAATTAATGTATGCACTCAATTTACTCTTCTTTCTGAGACGATTACAGAATATAATTCTCCTAAGAGTTAAACGTTCCATGTATAATTGCTTAAATATTGTCTGAAGAGTATTTCGTGACCAAGTGCAAAGTCTTTAAGGTTCGCGCATGTTCGTATTTTCAAATACTGTAACATATATTAACTGCGAAAAGTAAATGATCCAAATTATTGAAAATAACAATTGTATTAAGCAAAATTATAGTAAATAAAAACAAATGCCCTCGTTGAGACTATAATCTGAGGACCAAGCGGTATTAATGCTATTTAACCAGGCTGCCGACTTATCCATTTGGTCATCCATACATGCAGTGGTGATTATTAGTGACATTTATGTTATTGATACACGATCTTTTTCAAAAAAAAACGTTTTGTGATCATCTTGTAAAATCTGTTTAACTTGTACAATACTCGTACATTGTTTGTTTTCGTATTGCAAGGTTGGTCTTTTCGTTGGTATATATAGGCTGTAACTTCCCGTATAAAAAATAATAATTTGTGGACTCATTGAACCATTGTTGGAACCTTTGTTGTCCACTGTCATTGATAACTTCAACAATTTATTACAAATTCGAATGGATTTGTCAGTTGGACGTCTGATACAAGATAAGCTGTTCTCATGACGGAGATAAACGTATATCTCACGAGAGACGCGCGAGTTACTAATAATTGGGTTAAATTGGAGAAAAGTTTTATATCGACCCAATCAACTATATCTGCTATATCTTATTAAATTTGAATCAATAACATGGTTGAAATTACTGACATTCGAATTTGCTCTTACTTAACAAGCTTGCATTGTTTAGAAAACGTCGTGACCACAACGTCCTCTATTTGAATACAAGTATATTCTTTGAAAACAACAATAACAATAAAAACAACATCACGTTATAAGCAAAAACTCAACCGTCTACGTGTGTGTCCTAGTAAATTTCACGTGGACCTGTTTAACCTCATTGTGTAATACAATTCCATTGCTAATATTGTATAAATGGTAATCGTTAACCAGGCGTGTTGTTTGAAAGGTTATCTTCCAGTCAAGGAGAAGAACAATATGCCAAAAAATGCCCATAAGACCAAATAAAAACAACAGTTGTTCCACTAACATATACAAATAATAAGGTAAAACAGACGACACAACTTTTGTTTACCCATTTTTTACTATTAACTAGTAATTTAACATTTTAACATTTTAATAAGGATTTTCAATGACATAAATGGCCCAAATCTAATTATAACACATCTTTCCTTATATTTAAAAGCTTATTTTCCGGATATGATAGCATGACGCAAACATGGTTGATAACTCAGTCAGGAATACAAAAAGATTTAGGGTCGGCAGCATTATGTAGACATCAAACGCTTTGTTCGTTGGAAGTAAATTGTGTAATATATAAGTTTTAAACGGACATATCGTTTTTTATGAATTCATTCTGGCAGATGAATTGACAAAATTTAATATAAGTGTCATGTATTTTGATATACAGTGTATTTTGTGTCTAGACGTACTTCGTCCAGAAATACCGTCAATCATAATGAAGGTCTGCCCGTATGAAAAGTTCTCCTGTTAATATAAAAAAAAATCGACTTAAAGTGTCTCTGGTTATTGTCTTAGATTTTATATAATATATTTACCACAGTAAAGCGCCGATTCCGAACTAATTGAAACTCTTCATTGGCATATTGTCTGCATTATCAAATCTCATCTTGACGTCGGAACAGACATTTGTCTGGAGCTGGAGAATTTAGTGTGTCTGATATGTAAGAGATGGACATAAATTGTCTGCAATAAGTAAACATGCAAACACTGCTACAACAATAAACAACAACTATTTGAACATACACACAAAACCGTGACAATGATGGAATGCGCGCGCACACCGTGTTGGAACTGAAGCCCAGCGCTCTTTTTGTCTGTCTGTTCATGACTTTTGTCTCGACTACAAAGTATCAGTAACAGCGATCGCATGTCCGATGTAAGGAAAGTACAATATAATACAATATTATAGGTGTGGGAGACGACTGTGATAATATTACGGTGTGGGTACCGCAAGACCTACGTGAAGACATGATGTGTAGTACATCGTGTGCTTAATTCTACCATTTAAGCGTGACATTTATTGGCATTACTATTATTCGAGTGTGGACTTTAATTATTTATCTTTCCAGACTAACCAAAATGTAAAACTCTTTGTGTAGCCTGTAAGTCCGATATTAAACAAATTGTTTTACAATGATTCCGACTTATATTTTTCAAGTTTACTAAGATGTTCACAGTAAATCAATTTAGACAACCAATGCGTTGAATTGAATATCTATGTATTTATACAAAAATGTGTTACAATATTATCTGGTATGTGCACCGTTATTATTAAATCTTCACATCAAATTCGAGACTTCACGGCATATTGTCGACGGTTGCCCAAAGGTTACACTAAGAATGAATATGGAAATCAAACGATATTTTTTAATTACATGATTTTTCTTCAGCGAAGTGAAACACAGATGTACCGGCGGTTAAGACAGTGATTGATGAAGTAATTTTCAAGAGTCATTATCTAACGATAATTGTATGATTTACAGCAAGTCAAATTAATAAAATCGTTGATAAAGTGACACGAAAAGTCGGATAAGAAAGCGGCAGAACATACTTATCGAAATGGTTCTGCCAAATTAGAAAAACTTTTCTAGAGAAAACATGTTTTTATCATTACATTCCAAACACAGAAAAAAACGTACCAAACGTGCGATCACAAATGCTTATTAGCAAACAAATTTATTGAAGAAAATACGATATTTAATTACAACCTTAGTAACTTAAAGTATGTTTGTATGCAAATATTTCAACGTATCGTGTTTTGCTGTCATGGCGTAAATTGAGACATGCAAAATTAAATGACAGTCATTTGTGTAAAGATACGTAAGAATAACATGGTACTACATTGCTTGTCAAAATGAATTTTGCTATTCGTGACTGCAACGTACAAACGGATTCAATGGGTTCTTCGGAGTTGCTTTATCTTTGTATATGTATACGTAATGGATAAAATGCATTGATTTAATGCAAGTCATTTTTTTCTTGTTACGTTTTGCGATGCGTGTACTCTCATGACGTATGGGTTCTTAACTAAGTCAAACCAGATCTTTCGCAAGCCGACCAGATGACTTATAGTTATTTGTTGGTATAATATCATAAAAGTATATTATAAAGCCACGTTATGGACAGATTTCTACTCTGCGGATGCAACTAAAGTTTCACTTTGAAAATATTGTACTAGAATACGTTCCAAGAAAATAAATCATGATCTTGTTCGCTTAAATTAAGCTTTGTGTGAGTTGTATCTGATATGTGTTATGTTGACAACAACCTCCTTAATTATATTCCTACCGGTGTTCATTTTTTTAATGGCTGAATTAATTAGGCGTTTTGATAATTCAAGTGTGAGGTTGAATCAGAAGTCATCTTCTTGATGAGGTCCCAAGAGTCTCCTACACATTGGCTACAGGCTTCGTCACGACCGCTCTCTCGAGAATACCATCCACGTAGTACGTACACAGAACAACAAATTGCGAATTAAGTTAAACGAATTAAACATAGTAGGTTTTTGATTAATTAACTGATACATTACGCAAACGGAAGCCTATGTGGTTTAATGCATGCCTTCAACTTGATTCCGGCGTGTATGGGTTGCCCTTTTAAAATATTGTGGCATATGCGGAATGTTTCACGAGGTCAAATAAAGGTAAAATAACGCCCTGAGTATCCGAAACAACTATTGTTAAATGTATGATACTGAAACTAATAACGGAGACAATCCAAAAATTAAGTGTACATCTTTGAGTCATACACCGAAGACGGATATCGTTTATCAGTAATTTATGAACCCAGGCATGTTCGACCAGACAGAATCATTTTTGACCCAAGGCAGACGACGGATTCAAAATCGATGGCGATGGGATCCTACCCGAGACGGGTATACGAACTCGTTGTAAACGAATCACGGGTCGATTTGCTATCGTCTTAGTAATCGATCGTCAGGGCGAGTAGTTGTAATACATATTTAATTTGAGTCTGACGGATATTTCTATACTTGAAAAAAACAATGTGTTCATCAATGTTGAAAGGGCCGTTTAATAAAACGGCGATGGACAAGTTCCGTAATTCATTCCGTAGTAGTAGTAGTAGTAGTAGTAGTAGTATTAGTAGTAGTAGTAGTAGTAGTAGTAGTAGTAGTAGTAGTAGTAGTAGTAGTAGTAGTAGTAGTAGTAGTAGTAGAAGTAGTAGTAGTAGTAGGAGGAGTAGTAGTAGTAGTAGTAGTAGTAGTAGTAGTAGTAGTCGTAGTAGTAGTAGTAGAAGTAGTAGTAGTAGTTGTAGTAGTAGTAGTAGTAGTAGTAGTAATAGAAGTAGTCGTAGTAGTAGTAGTGGTATAAAGAAACAAAGCAAAGCTACAGGGCGGATATTCATTTTTTCGGGACATCTTTTATATTAACCGAGGACTTAAGGACAGTGCTCCAATATCGAATCATAGACGCCGTTTGATCGGATTATATAGCTGGAACGTATATCTACAACGATAATTTGACAGCAACAATGTATTTTCTTGAAAATAAATGGGACAATTATGAGAACTTACACAATCCAGGACTGTATGATCGTCTTAAGATGTAATAAGTTTATTAGTAAGTTTCTTGTTACAGTACTTTAAAGACCGTTTTTGAAAGAAGCGCAATAGTTGTATTGCGTTTAATTGGAGCACATGGACCAAAACGACACTTTCACTATAGATTTCTATGAATAGCACATAATAGAAAAACTAACTAAACGTCCCTTTATATAATGCACAGTATTGTGGGGGCAAATTGTGTTTTTTTTTACCAGTTTCAATTGGTTTCGTTTTTGCAGCTTTGCAACTCTACCCATTGATTACCAGCATATGTGTTGACATACAAAGACTGGTTCTTTATTTAAATTAGCATATGTCAAATATGTGCGTTGTATACTTTATATACTGTTTGGATGAAACAAAGGGGTAGATACATATCATTTATTGTCCCAATATTTGAGAGCTTAACGTTGTTATAGAGAAATATTAAAAACTCATACTGCAAAAAGAAAACAGTACATAGTACGAATGTGTACGGAAACAACACATATGCCATACTAATCATTATGATTGGGTTCATTCAATTACATTGTTAAGCATACTTATATGAAGTACACACTTTGCCCGTTCATTGAAGTTAATAGCTACATGTATACGTCAATTGAAACGTTTTATATATGCTTTGTTGAGACAAGCTCTCAATGGGAGGGTATACTATAAGTCCTTCAGCCAAGTACCCAAAATTGAGGTGGGG
>VMBQ01002631.1:0-110384 GCA_007657795.1 Dreissena rostriformis
TATAATAATAATAATAATAATTAAAACAACATTAACAATAAAAATAACAATAATAATAATAATTATTATAATAATAGTAGTAATAAAATGACTGTTAATACAAACATATTTGTGCGCGTATAATTACCTCCGTGTTGATGTTATCATACGTGAGGTTGTATCCTTCTAATAAGTCGGGAAACACGTTGATATCTTCCAAGGCTTTCTGTATGATTACGTCACACAACCGGTCCTCGCCGTCGTGCATGTTAAGCTGCGCCAAAAGACGTAATTCTTTTGGTGCAACACTTACTATACAAACATTTAATTCCGTTATTACAATTATTTCTAACAATAAATGTATATATTTTGCCATGATTCAATATGAATGATACGAAGTTATGAAACTATACGAGTATAGAGGAATCCTCAACACGGCTACGGAAGTTATACCAATATTGATGCCAACGGAAAGTTGCGGAATTTATAGCAATGTTAATGGCTATGGATAGCCTTTGGGGACCGCGCTCAATTAGATTGTAGTGTTATTGAAGTATCGGGATTTATCCTATTCAGTCTCCGCGAAAAAAGCAATACCTATATACAATAACAGCGGCCGTATGATCACTGTAGTCGACATATTCGAGGAACTTTGCAAATTTTCCGTCGGAACAATTGGTCATATTTAAAAACTACACAAACATATGAATCTAAAAAGCACGGAACTTTTTTTTATATTTTTGTAGGACCAACTGTTTTTAAGCCCTGTAGACAAAGTGGGCTTAACACGCGCGGCACGTTCATATCTTCGTCGGTCGAATTGTATATTTACACTGTAGAATAAGCGGGGACGGAAAATCACGCGAAACTTAAATAGGTTTTGCCGAAAAGAGTAAGCATTGAAATACTTTGCAAATCGCGGGTTGTTAATATGTACCCAGACACTGATCTGAAAAAAAAAAATATTTTAAGTTTTTCTAAATTAACATGCTCTTCACATAGATTGTATGTAGATAGTGGAAGATGGGCCAATCCTTCTCTTGTTTCTATAGGCGAAATAAAGTGTAATGTGTGTAATATGTTAGAAAATGAATTTCAATTTGTTTTAGAGTGTAGAATGTATTCAGAAATAAGATCTCAGTATATACCATTTTTACAGACACCGACCTAACATGCACAAGTTTATTCTACAGTGTTATATACCAGTCGTGATATTTCAATCAATATAAACAAATAATTGTAAAAAAATACGTTTTTTTTTAAATTTTCTTTTTTCCTCATTCGTGGTTTACAGTCCCTTTTTTCTTTTTTTTTTTTTTTTTTTTTTTTTTTTTTTTTTATTNTTTTATGGAATTTTTTGTTTAAATGATGTCTCTTCTTAGCGAAAATCCAGTTAAGGCGGAAAGTATCGTCCCGGATTAGCCTGTGCGGACTGCACGTTGTTTAATCATAAACTATTTAATTTGTAAACACTGAATGCTTACTTCGTCCACTTGGGCTTTTGGCCTTCTGGGTGTATTGTTTCAGAAAACTTGAAACTTAAAACTTTTTTCTTTGAATAATTAGTTAAATTTGGTTCATGAATTTCTTTTGAAGATTTAAGCACTGACATACTGCAAAATTATCGTGGTTTCTTAGGGATACCCGTCTAAACAATGTAATTGGTTACGATACCTAGAAATATACAATGCATCACAATGCATGTCTCATTGAGTTCCATTTCAAGCATCACGTGATGCAAGGAAAAAATACATTCCATCCGGACGAAGACTTGATAAACCACGGTTTGGGTTATTTTAAGCACATTTATATCGGTCACATAAAGTGCTTATTTTAGACTGATTGTAAACATTGATGTTATTTTACTCTACCCTTAACATAAATTAATATCGTGGTTGTTGAAGAGGAGCAGTGTTTTCGGACCGGTAAATTATTCGGATGTTCTTTAATGAAACCAAATAAAGACAGCCAACAAGAATGCATAAAATTATTCTTCAAGTGTTATAATGTGTGAGTTTTTTTTTTTAAATTTATATGCTGACATCTATGTTTGTATGAACACCCTTAGTCAGACCCATTTATGGCACGGGGAGATTTTGATGAAAAAGTACCTCATACTAGGTTTACGATTTTCAATGTTAATTCGCATTCCTAAACTTGATAAGACTCATTATTGCAATCAATATCGGATATCAAAAAGTTTATATGTAACGGTGAAAACCCCAATCAATTAAACCGTTTGTATTATTTTCAAATTGCTCTTTTACAGGTTTAATGTTTCGAATCAAAAAACTTATTGACTTGTCATTGCAGTATCACGATTTTGTTTAAATGCACCGTTTCATTGTGGAAACAGTCAATTCAGATTTGAACACTTGAGAAATAAAGAGGCATGCAAAATCCTGTCATCGATTATAAAATGTATGGTAACGTTTTACATATCTATTGAGTTTTGACTACTTTTGGCTTTGGTTGGATGGAAAGTTCGACGGATTTATTACCAGAGGAAAACATACAGACACAGATACAGAAAGACAAATATACATCCCTATGCATAGACTAAGTTTCATTATTATGTATTGTGTACTTCTTAAGTTCTTATAATATGACTGGCATATTTTAATATCGGCGACCTGACATTCGACCTCTAGTATGAATCATATAGTGCACTTTTCCCATTTCGCCAGTTATATATTTTCCACCTTACATCCTCATCCGAATGTATATCCGTTTAATTATAAGCGTAAACCAATAACTTTGCGCATACATGCCTTAATTTATGTTGTATTTCGTAAATGTAAGAACATATAACTTGAGTAGTTATCTGGTATGGGGGAATCCATTATTTGCCATTATTCTTGTTGTGTTTTCCTGATCTATTTATGTGTTTAGTATTTAGTAATATGTTTCTTAAATTAAAACATATTTAAGCTTACACACGAATTAAATGCCATTAAATTACTGTCGTGTACCCAAAACATATGTGACTACTGCACTAGGAAATCAGGTTTATGCTAAATATATGAACAAACCTATGTTTCATACCTAACTTAATCGGCTTTGACACAATATAGTATTGTATTGTTCTCTAGTCAGTCATTAAAAAATAATATCAATAAAAAAAACCTGCTAAAGCAAATTAAGCTGATGTTTCCACATTATACTAAAACACTGAGATGATATTCAGAGAGCACTGTAGAGATTTCTTTAATTTTAATTCCTGGAATATTGGAGACGAGGCGCTGACGAAGTCAATATGTTTTTTTTCTGTGGCGAATGACATATCATATGCCATTGTTATTTAGTGAAGGTTTCGTTAAAACTATGGGGTGTGCG
The DNA here is from genome assembly GCA_007657795.1 of Dreissena rostriformis. NCBI lineage: Eukaryota > Metazoa > Mollusca > Bivalvia > Myida > Dreissenidae > Dreissena > Dreissena rostriformis. The sequence goes on from VMBQ01002631.1 coordinate 3,316, forward strand.
CCATTGCATTTGTGAATGACGTAATTAACCCGAGGTCAATTCAGAGAAACAATGGTCATATATTTGCCATGCATCGACATTTTCTCTTTTAGTTAACAGTGATATTTATGTAAATAACGATCCTGTTGATTTGTTCAGTTGATCCTTTGCATGTTTCTGTTTTTCTAAACAGTATATTTATATGTTAAATATAAACACACACTCAGTTTGTGGTGAAACTGAAAAAGACGAATATCTTTTAGTTTATAAAACGTTGTGTTATATTTGTAGTTTCATCCTTTTTTATGTTGCGTAAAACACTCACAACAACTCCCCAGGATAAATAGTGATTTATATCGCCTGTGAAATCTTTTATTAAGTATCTGATGTATAAATACTTAATATTTATACAATACAATATTTATATAATACTTTGGGGTCGCCATGGTGTAGTGGATATGGTGTCCGCCTAGCGATCGGGAGGTCATGGGTTCGAACCCCACTGGGAGCGTTCCTTTGATATCCCCAAAGAAACCAAGTACTGGTTATAGTCCCAGGAAACGGACTCGAGAGCGTTTATATAAGCCTACGGCTTTCGATGCAATCGCGCTTAAATAAATAGGTTTAAACTAAATACTTAATAAAAACAAACACATTAAGAATGTCAAATAATAATGTTCTGGGAAATGTCTTACACATTATCCCCTTCCTACATGTATTTGGTATGTTCAATACCAATTAACGAGATTTCTTTGATATAGAATACATGTAATACACTGTTTTTTTTTGTTCTAAGCCGGTCTGCAACCCTTTCATACGCAATTGTTTTGTTTCGTGTATGATCGAATATTTCCGCATATTGCTTGTTTACCCCATAGAATAAATAAAAACAACCTCCCTTTTTAATTTGTTTTAAATTACGTAGCGCATTAGGCATTCTCCGCGTGTTATCGAGACAGCAATGTACTATTGAAGTACAATGTAATTGGATGTGCCTTAGGGAACTTTTTGGATAATTGATGCCATGGAATATGTTCAAAAAGAAATTTTAATACACTTAGTGCTTTTTTCACAAATTAGTGTGTGAAGCAATCAGGTGCTTTCACTAGATTTAGTAATTTTTTTTAAGTGTGTGTGTGTGTCTACCAACAAATAGCGAGGTTATCTGATGAGTCTTAATAATACAGTCAACGTGCACCGATCATTACTTGGTTTTGTGAAACAATAGCACACTTACAATATATTGATTTATTTGTAAAATAGAGTGTTCTTCTTGTCTCGTGTTTTTCACTTGTTCGTCGACATTTGGGTAATTGTTGCAAGGTGCTCCAGTAACGACTTTTGTGCATTATAACGTTGGATAAACGTAACTGGTTTCGTTTATGCGGTGATTTTCAACGCATATACAGGACCTTTTCGTCTACGCGGGGTCATTATCATCGTCATCACCATCATGGTCCAATCTCTAGTTTATATGTAATAATAAATACGATAATGATAGCGTTCAGTTATTGATTGGTCGATTTAAAGCAAGTTATATTCTTTGCATATATATTCTTATTGAGCGTTGTCAAAATCTATGTGTCATAACAAATGTGTTCTAGCCTCAAGTTTTAAACAATCACAATTTAAAAAATGGAAACAAAATAACTTGCTTGAAATAGACAACTAGAAGTACACTCGAAATATAATTATTAAAGTCATTTTCATACTTTGACAAAGTTCCTGAAATTGTGAGTTTTATTGTATTAAAATTGTGAAGTTGAAGAAACTTGAGGTTAGAACACATTTGTTAAGACAAATAGATTTTAATAACAATATATTACTTTTAAATAAAGGTCACGATTTCAGGAACTTTGTCAAAATATGCAAATGTCGATATGAATTCTATTTTGGGTGTACTACTGGGTTTTCTTAAATTATATTGAGGCAAACAATATCAAAACAAAGCTTTTTTTAAGAAAGCCTGTTGATCTGTGTGTCCCATTTTCAACCTTATCATTGAGAAACAGGTTATCGATTGAGGATGTTTTTTTAGCGATAATAATAGTTTAAATAAATGAACTGTGTTTCTGAAAGACAACGAAGATGTTAAAATAAAACAATCGACCGGAAAAGACAATCGCTTACATAAGATTTAATGTTCGCTAGGCAATGCGTTTTTAGTATTGAGCAGTGTATAATACCATGCAATTGGCCGGAGGGACCGATGAGCAGACGATGTTCTCCCACATCCCAATACTTTCACTTTGACCTAGTGACATAGACTTGCTACCTTATATGCATACAGGTATCGTCTATTCGGCGCAAGTGTGCATTTTCACTGAATAGACGGGGTCCTGCTTATGCGCACCTAAAAGATAATAGACATATCGTCTATGCGGACACACGCCTTTGCTGCAAGACTACAGTACATCATACGTGTAGCGCCACAATATATATCTATATGAATTATCAAACCTTGAGATGCATCGAACTAAAAAATATAAGACTTGAAGATTCTTGTTTATAGAATCGGATTACAACAACATGTTCCACTTGATAAACCCCTTCACCTAAATCCATATGTACCCACAATACGCTATGATGTTTGATCGATCGTGGGAGGTTAGCATACTTTCGTATTTTTACATGATGCTTGATGAGAACTTTCCTTGGTTTGCATGTCAAATTCTGCAGGACAATTCTTCTAATTCCTAATCCACTCAAATGTTTCCCCCCAGGGTACTGTCAAAGCAAGTATACATTCAATGCTATACAACGAAGATGATGAGATGATGTAAATCGGGCATTCAGTTAATGCTTATTCGAAGAGACTCACAATGAAGTGTACTCGGCGTTACAATCCAGTAGGAATTTCGGCCAGATTGTTATTTTGCGACTTTGGTTTGTTTGGAAGACAAAACATATTTTTAAAGTTTTAAACGAGAGTGACCAATAGTATGAACATGTTTATTTCATAGTTATACACCGTGTTACTGTAATGAAGCAGTTTAACATTTGTATTTTGGAACATTTAATAATATAGTCATAATCAATTCAGACAAAAGTACTCTATAACTCGATACATTTTTTACTTTATTTATATAATTTATTCCAATCCAAATAGCTGTACAATATGTATAGTTAGATATATGTAAGTTAAATCAAAATAAATAAATATATATTTTCTTTCTTTTAAATAAACAAGCGCTTATTTGTTTACGTCGAAAAGTAAACAGACATTAAATGACGTCACAACGTCAAAACAGAAGTTACACAACGAAGCGCCCAAACAAATCACATGTTTATACAATTACACTTTTATAATAAAACTGTAAAGGGCAATACACAATTATAATAATAATAAAAATAACAAATATAAAAGTACGGAACACGTTTTTAAACAGTGTGACACAAAATAAATGTACTATACAAGGTACCCACATGTTCAACAAACATACAAAACAATAATTAAAAATGTGATAACCGCGTTTGAACAAAAACAATTGGTGGGTTAAACCGATTCGAAGGAGCCCCAAACCTAAAACTTGACCCAGAGTTATTTGCAAGACATTTAATTGTGAGTAAAATTGAACTAAGTGCCATTTAATTGATATTTAACCACTCGCAGGTCGGATATAAACCCGATTACCATAATTTAACATTTCTGAGACATTATCAAATGAAAATAAACGAGCATCAACGAAAATGGATCTTTGATAAAACTAAAGCTCAATAACATCATATATTTTGATTTTCAGATCACCGTCGGACAATTCAGCAACAAGCCGCAGTAATCATCGGTAATGTCCAAACTACCAATTACACCTAATATGATACTTTATGATAATTATGAGTTTGTGTTTTAAATCCAATGTTGTCCTACGGTCAATTTGTATTGATCAATATAATCTCGGCGTATGTCCAATCTCATCGTAAGTTTCATGTGTGATGTCAATCTAATATCATCGTAAGTTTCATGTGTGATGTCAATCTAATATCATCGTAAGTTTCATGTGTGATGTCAATCTAATATCATCGTAAGTTTCATGTGTGATGTCAATCTAATATCATCGTAAGTTTCATGTGTGATGTCAATCTAATATCATCGTAAGTTTCATGTGTGATGTCAATCTAATATCATCGTAAGTTTCATGTGTGATGTCAATCTAATATCATCGTAAGTTTCATGTGTGATGTCAATATANACCTGATCGTAAAATCCAAACTAAACTTAAACAAACTCGTAAATGTAATGTCAAAATAAAATAGTGAATGAGCTTGTGAATAACAAACAGCAAATCCATATGAAATAAGAAGGCGACGTGTTAGGCACATAATCCAAAGAAGTATGACATTGGTGAGAAAAGTGACGTACTTGTCTGGTTATCCATGCAAAGAAAGCTCCGAAGGCAATAAGACCACCATTCGTTATTCGAAGAGTCCAGATGAAATAGTAGGAATGTTCCGAGACACAAATACGGTAAAACGGTACCATAATCATCTTTTGTCCACTGTCTGTGGTCACCTTTGTAACATTGAAAAAAAAACAATGCAATAACCACAACCAGTAAACACAAAACATAATTATTCCACTCATTTAATAATATTTCAGACGAAACATTAAGGATATTGTGTTTATCAAAAGACTAAAACATACAATCTCCGTCTCCAGTTGCGGCTCGAACACTCGATGCGGTGAGTAAATCTCCCACACAATCAACACAAGTGTTTCCAAGGCAACGACTGCACCGATGATTACCAGTAGATGTTTTTCCCTAATGGACCAAACAAATACAGCAATATTACACTAAGCAGGATGTATTATAAAATGTGTCATTACACAATTTGGATGGAGATAACAAATGCACTTTAAAATGTTTATCGTCAAACAATTGTATGGGTGTATTTTGCTTTATTTATCTGACATACCATTATCTGTTTGATTTGTTTATTTGTGAAAACTCTGTAGACTCTCCATGTCTTGGAAAGCAAAGGACCAAATGTGGTATCGAATCCTGTATAGAAGCAAAACAACCGCACCTAAATGAAAAAACAACAACAAAAAAACAACATTTATTCCACACACAAAACTAAACATAATTAAATGATAAACATGGCATAGCATTTTTCGACATAGATGATTCAATCATTGTACACATGTTACGATTATGAATACATCGCACGACTTGCAGTATGTGGACATATTTTACAGCCATTACATGATAATAAGATTCGTTTCCTGCTGTCCAACTCTCTATAAGACAACCATAAAATATTGAACAGCATACGAACCGTGCAGTTTGCTCTAGCGAATACTAAGATTGTAATATATTAAGCCTACCGCACACATTGTTTTGGTTGTCGTTGCTGATGTCTTGATAATTATATTTACATGCAGCAGTAAACATCCAGCAAGTATTATGCTGTTTATATGTGGTGATGACATTTTCACTATCCTGCAAAATAAAAAGAGTCGCATTACATAAATGTATTATCATACGCAAGGCATAATATGATAAGGAGATATTTTTTAGCAATTGTTAAATGCAAAACAAGAATTGCTAATTTGCACTTTTTTTGGAAGAAATTTATTGTTACAAAAAACACATAATGGAAGCATTTTACCAAACATCTTTAGTTACGTACCCACATACGACAAATATACAAACCATAGCTAAAACGTTTGTTTTATCCAGGTGTCAATATAAAATCTGAACCTGTACACATTATACCTGTTTTGTCTCCAAACAACATTGAACACGAAGCAAGCGATTGTGACAATAATTCCAACGCCAGCTAACACACAAACGGTCAAGTATAATGGCTTAGGGATGGGCTTCTCTTTGTTAATTGTAAGACCAGAATCAATTGGGACTATATTATCTGAAAACAAAAACAACAACAATAATCGTCTTATTAACTTTAAAATCTAAATTATTAATTTTAGCATAAGATTCACCAAAACACACTTCCGTTTGAACAAAAATATTTATTTTGCATTAAAGGTTTAAGAGATGCATCTTGGTCTTACCTTTCCAAATAAGTGCTTCATCTATCCACTCATAACGAGAATTTCCATTTCGATTAAAATGTGCCACCACCTTTCCATTTGAATCTGTAAAATCATATGAACTTTTACAAACTTAAAATCAACATACCTGAGTCATACCCTTGTGTAATCAACAAGTCAGTATATCGACTTATCTAACGTTACTTGCACTCTATACAATCCATTTGTTATACTGGAAATAAGTTTATTTGCCAGAATTGTGTTTAAGTTTTGACCTGGAAGTATACTCTTAAATCTCAAACGCCAGCAAAATATCACTATATATGAAAATCATATATTCATTTTTCAAGAAGATGTGCATGAGGTCCCCATTACCTTGGACACGTCTCAATACGACCGATGGATCTATAGCCCCCTCGTTAAACCTTAGTCTACCTGACGTCCCTATAAAATCTAAATCGTCAATGCAGTCGGTTATCATGTTACGACTATCGAGCAGTGTCGGTTCTGAAATATGAAATGGATGTAGCTAATTTACATTTTTTCAGATGAGACACATTAATACGCATGTACGCTTCATATGGGTTATGGAGGTATTTTATTCTATCAATCGGAATACCACATTTTGAAACGTCATTTCCAACGATCATGCAAACGCTGTAAACACACATTCACATACACATATGCACAATAATTGAAATAAAAATAAAATGTATGCATAATTTGTTAAGCATTTGATTGTTATAGAAACACGGAAACATGATGCCAATAGTAAATAATATATTTGATATAACGTTGTTCTGATTGTATATGCTTTGGCGGATGGACAGGTGGTAAAGTGTATATCTAAAGTTACAAATTTCACTATAAACATAATGCTCGGGAGAAATATGCGAACGTTAGTAGAATAACTTTGATTCAGATCAGATGCGTCATATCGTCATACGTATTTGTTTTATTTTAAACTACAGAATGATACATCGGCTTCTTTAAATAAGGTGTATTGAGCCTAATAAAACAATGGGTGTCAAAGTTTTTACGACACATGCTTATAAACAGACATCATATTTGACTATTGACCTCTTATTATGACTTGACATTGAGCTGGGGACTTTGATGTCAATTCCACACGTTGATTTCCTGTGGCAAGTAATTTTAACACTATCTGATTAACTTAAATGTACAATCTGGGAAGTTGAATTATTTACATGTATATATTGTGACTTTAACCTCTCAATGTAAACTTAACTTAACCTTTGGACTAAATATTGATACACTTTTTTGAAAAAAAAACAACCTAATATGTACAGCTTCAGCAAATAGTTTCTGCCATTACACAGGGTTAAATAACACATTTGTCAACTTGTATAGATGTATCGTTCTTATATATTGTCATACAGTGTGTGAGTTGAATAGTATTGCTAGCAACATTTGAATCAATGTTATCAATGTTACTAAAGTCGAAAAAAAATACACACTTTTCAAATATATGCTTTTGATTGACTTGCAGTGTCAAGAGAACTTACCATCATACAGTTCATCCAGTGAGTTTAAAGAGCAGTTCAATGCTAAAGCTGCAACCCATACTTGGTCGTAAAACTTGTCAAGGGCGTATTCGAACAATCTGTCGTCGGATAGATGTGGTAAATAAGCACGAGCGCGAACCTCTTCGAAAAGGTCCGAGTCTTTATAAAACGAAACAATCATACAATGAAGAAAGTAAATTCCTCTACTAATTTGAAAGTATATGCTACTGTTTTATCAAATAATTATTTAATCTAACACATATAAAATAAAAAGTTTGTATTTATTTGGCTCCAGGTTGTTGAATGACAAATCGAATGGCGTTGGTCTAGTGGCATGTCATCATACACTGCAAATGTCATCCGTCAGCAAACAACAATTTCTTTTAAAATACATTTTGGTATACACAAGTGTATTAATTAAAAACATATGCTTAAAGTATCGGGCAATCATTGACATATTATATTAAATGTTACCGATAACGTGTAACGAACATTTGAAAATACGGCTTACTGAATGGGGAATTTATCAAACTCATTTAATAAAATTCAGATGTATTTCCTATATATTCAATTAGTAATATACATACGAAAACTACTTATTAGCGATATTTGCTTGAGTTTATATAATATTCTCAATATAGTATTATCAACAGTTTTATTTTGTAACATTTCAATGTAAATTTAATAAAATGGGTCATGTATTCATTGTATAAGAAAAGTCATGGTAATACACTTTTTGTTAATTTGTAAAGCGTTCTATATACTTATAGCGCCTTATAAATTGTCTCCTCTTAAACGATTCTCCTTACATGTGATGTTCGCTATTCCAATTCCTTCAAACGGATCATGCCTCACGGTGTCAAGGAAAAAAGGCCCCTTCCAACACCATTTGGATTTCTTCTCCCGAGCAACAAGTGGATAGATGCTCAGGCGTATATAAATATTCGGAGTCCGTAAATATCCAAACAAACCATTTCCCGTACAGTCCCAGCTTGTATGCCTAAGTTAATTAAATTGCATACATGATAATAATATTAAATAATGAAATAATGACGCCAAGTTTTGTCATATACACACAATTGCACACAATTTATTTAATATGATCGATGTGCAACACTTTCATATAAACCTATTGTTGAGTCTTGGTGTGTCTTCCTACACTCTAAAACATGGATTTTACCGCTGTTTTATCAGACGTATGTTTGCAATTAATGCTGAGGCACATGTGAACGAAAATAGCGTGGTGTTGCACGGTCAAGGCCCATTTAATTATAGTGTACGTTGAAAACGTGTTTTGTATGAACAAGTATTAAACATTTGGGCATGAACACATAAAAAATACATTGACCACACAATTTGTGCGTACAATTATCTTATTAACATACATTTGACATATCGACAGCTTGTAACAAACATATGCTAGTTTATGGCCAACAATCTCAGTTTCTGACCAGCTAATGAGTTACTTACTACAAGCATGAATCGCAAGCGTCAGAACACACACAAAATACAACTTTGGCATTTACAAATATCTGCCTCGAAGTATGCCATCGTATGCAGCTATGTTCGGACGGTTTTTTCAACATGTGTCAAATGTGACTGTTACGTGATCTAGCGTAAAAGTGATATTGTTCATTGGTTCATTCATTTCATTGGTTGACATACGCTTGTATTATACGCAACACTGTTATATGGCACTGATATTAGTTATTAAGAACTTATATTGCACACGATTTGCTTCGCTAATCGAAAGGAAGCACTTACAACAATGATTCGTGCGTCCTGCAAAATAAAGCACTTCAATTAAAACACCCACGGTTACGTGGCGATGTATAACGTATAAGTGTTAACGTGCGCACGTTCAATATGTTGCGTGCGCACGCGCAGGTCTCACTAATGTTTAAACTGGAGTACATGCTAACGCAAAGACTTGTACATGCGCACGTTAAGAATTGTATGAACGTTATTTTCGTCAGCCTGTTTGATAGAAGAAGTAAAATGTTGCAGAAAGCTAAAACTTATAAGTGGCAACAAATGTATAGTTCTTATTTGTATCGTATGATTGGTGATTATATACTACATGTGAAGTTAATCGAAACGAATACCGTCACTTACGGCTTGCTCGCAGAATGTATGATATTTATTTCTGCTCTTCTATAAATGACATATTCATATGTTTCATCTTAGGTAAAAAGATGCATTTAAATGTTACAGGCTGCTAGTTGTAAATGAACATACATCATGCTCCGCTTACAAAATATCCCAAATTATGTGTTTGATGTTTTGTTATCGATAAATTCAATACCGTTCAAAAAGTATGCGATGACAAAGTATTTTTTTTTGGAGCGACCTGCATTTAAAATAACCCAAAAATAAAAAGGACACATAATATCTTTTTTGTACTTGTTTTTGCAACGAGCAATCAATTATAAAAACAAACACAGCATTGGTACCACTACCTTCGCTTTTCGTCGCTTTTATACAAATTAAAGGCTGTACATATGCTTACCTTCAATGCCTTCATATCTTTCAAGTAAGACATCCCATCTCGTACGTCATATTTGGCAATAACCGACACATTGGTAACATTGAGTTCCTTCATCAAGTCGTTGATAGCCTAAACACAGCACAACATTCGAACTAATGGTTAATACAAGTATATGTTTACATTCGGCGAACGGTCATGTTTTTTAAGAACAGTTGGACTGACAAAAGGTAGTTCGAGAGAAGGGTTTGTTGAAATAATAGTTCAAGTTATGACCTGGTCACACTTCATACATTCAATATAATTTAAGTCGATTGAAAATAATGTTATACCTTCTGCATTGACAAAAAATTACTTTTGACTATTTTGTTTCTAAACAGATAATTTAAATAATAATTATCAGTAGTATTATGTTAATGTGCGAAAGCTCTTGGTTCAATTATAACACATACTTTACCGTACCCTTGGTAAAAATGTTTATACTTAATCGACGTAGTCCAAAAGCATTACATGATATCGTGTGTTTAAAAACTATCCACTCTTTATAATTTGTATTTTTTAATGAGTTGTTTTATATCATAATTTGGTTTGTAAGATGCACATACGAAACAAATTCTGCAGAATTATGTTCAGATAATAAGTTGAAAGACCTAATGTACAAAACAGAATACTCTTTCAAACAGGGGAGCATCGGATAATAATAAAATATATTGTATAAATGAATTTACATTACATTTCCTTAAATTATTAATGAACTTCATAAGCTGTGAGTGCTTAAGCATATACACTAGTATACAATTAACTAGAGTAACAAAACCTCTCGGGAAATACAGTTCGCGCAATATCAATATCGGACAAATGCGCACGGTCTTAAATTTTGCAATGGTATTTTCGAAAAAATATGAACTGAACATGCATTGATTTATCGATGAAACGCCGATCTCGATAAGCGACAGTTGAAATGCTCTAACATGACAGCTTGTTTTTTATTTGCAAAAAACAGCTGTTTCGGTGGGTATTGGATGATGATCTTATTGGCAGAAGCCACGTCTTACAGTGGTCGCATGATAAGTTGCAAAAACAGCACATTGTTTTATAATTTAACTTTAAAGCCTCTATTACGCTCAAAATCAACGAATATTTCGTAAAATAAAGTTTACACATAAATAATTAGTATTCCTTATAGCAATAGCCAAAATTTCAACGCTAGAAGTGCTCTGGTAACATGGATTTAACAAGATACAAAATCCTTTTTTTATTTCTTGTGGTACAATGTGTTAACTTTATTTTACGGAATAATTACTAAATTTTCGTTGATTTTGAGCTTTATAGTGGCTTTAATATTAAGAACTGTGCTCTTGCAATTGTTTATATATTAAGTCCCGATGGTAAAAAACCTAACGTCGTCGTAGATTGGGTCTCAAGTGGTGAATTGTTTTAAACATCCTTCTATGTATATGGGTTATCAAAATCTCTGTTTTTAAAACTTAAACCCTGTGTTTTAAAATATTTACTTCAACGTTTGGTTTTGACTCTTAAGGCAACAGCTGTGCCAAATAATAAGCCCTAATTTGACAATTAATTCCTGTTTTGTTTAATGTTACCGCAAAGCGTGCCCTTAACTCTGAAGGCAGACGCATAGTTGTTGTTCACAAACAACTGTTTTATGTCGATAGACATTCCAAGCTATTTCGAAATCCTCCATAGCGTGGGGAATTTACAGTCCGCACACGTTTTGGGACAGACTGACTGACCGACACACAAACGGACACGTGAAAGATCGACTTCAATATAGACCGTGTCGATTTCCGACCGGTATTATAATAAAAGTCCATTACCGTTGAAAACGGTCCGTACTTTGTTTTGCTTCCGTCGTCATGTATAATCGCTATACGATTCCAGTTGAAGGTCGCTAACAGTTGCACAATCGCAGAACCTACACGTCCCGGATCTGTTAGTCGGTACAACTTGGGAAACCGACTTCTATCAGCCAAGTTGAAAGTTGTGGTAAGATAAGTTATCTATTTAAACAAATGATAATGCTTATCAATTGAAACAACCAACATCAGGTCCGTAAAAAAAATTGAAACACAAATACCATCCTAGTTATTTTTCCTTGTAAATGTAAATACACTTGATCTACAAAGTCGGTGCACAATTTAACAAAAACATAACATCAAATATATATATATATATGAGATAATAAAATAGTATTAAACACATATTTATTGGGAAGTTGTTGTTGTGTCTTATTTTGTGAAAGTAACCCGTGTTTCATAAGAGATCTTCGAGATCTGCTTCTGACATGTACTTTATCGGGTTATAGTATCGGGGTAAAGTTTATGTAATTATTCACTTACCAATCTTCGTATCGCAAATGATTTGTTCTCTTACATTCTCAAAACATTTATGTTTAAAGATTATTCTAGACACGAAACCTAGACTTTACACGAACAAAATCAAACATATGCAGTTCATAGAAGTATAAGTTGTATCATGCTGAATTACTAGTGGTTCTTGTTTTATTAAATTTAAACACAATAAGCCTAACACAATGGCGACAAGATACTCAATATATGTTATGTTGTTTTGTTTTGCATTTTAAGTCTTTAATAGCCATCTTAAGACCTCTGACCCATATCGATTTGTTTTAACTTTTGTACGATATTTCTAAAAAAAGAGTTCTTTTGGGCGAGGCTCAAGTCATACAACATGCAGAGTAGCTTGATAATCAATCAGATGGGCAAGGTTACAACTGTGTAAATAGATAGTTACTTATAATCACAAAATGTGGACAGACACTGCCTTTTATCACGCATATCAGCCAGGTGTTGAAACAATAAAATGAATATCTATATTACAAACATGATTATATGATGATAAGTATTGGTTTCGTTCGATTTTCGACGTTAAATCACGAGAGATCAGATAAATTAATATTTGTAGGAGTTGTTTACTGACTTGTTATGCAAAACAATGATGCGTTGAATATTAAGTGAATACACGTCAATAATCTTCCGTAAATCAACCTATTTTTATTTTCTTATTCCTAACCTTTCAAATACATTATGAAACATTTTAATCGGAGTGTATCGCTGGAACATGGAAGCCATGACCTAGAAAAATAGACGCAATTTCTTAATTTCGCTTTTTGAAACGATGAAATATTGCGTGTTTTAATAAATTTAAAATAATAAAATCTCTTTTTCATAAAAAATACATGTTTTGGGGGTGCTGATGCTTATTTGAAAGTTTGTATCTTAACAATGGTTAACCGGTAGCTTTTAACTTCAACTAGTTTCAAAACATGACTCAATCGGGCACAACAAACGGGATTGTAGAAATAACTTTAATTCTATGACGCAACATGTAGCTCATATGTTGTGCACATTTATGTTTAAAGACTGTTAATTAAAGACGTACAATTATGTAAATACAATTTAATATGTTTTTAAATGTTCATTAGATTTCAATAACATCATAACAATCGTTATTTCATATAGCTTAATACAGACATACACAGGCTAGTTATGTAATTTTGATCTTCATCATCACTATTGCTAACGTCCTACCTGAACCGAGCTCCCTGATAAATGTTTTATCATCCACTCTGTTGTCATTGGACAGGCACCACCGATTAGTATATAAGGAAAGGCTAGCTTTTCCGTTGCCTCCCTTTTCGCAGAATCAGCCAGCCCACCATTCACCAAATCCGAAAAGCACTGAACAATATGAGTACATACCATAAATGTAGTTGACATGCAATACAATGCAAGAAGAAGAGNAAGTAGTAGCAGTAGTATTTTTTAAGATAATAGTTATAATTATAATAAATGATAATAAAAAAATTGAAATAAAATTAATGATAATACAAGCATATGTGTGCGTATATAATTACCCTCGAGTCGACGACGTAATCATAAGTTAGGTTGTATCCTTCTAACAGGTCGGGAAACGCGTTGATATCTTCCAAAGCTTTATGTATGGTAATGTTACACAATATATCTTGATCTGATAGACCGCCGTTATCGGTACTCCATGGGAACATTGCAAGAAGACGTAATTCTTTATGTGCGACACTGGCTACAAAAACATATAATTCCGCTATGGCAATTATTTCTAATAATAAATATATGTGTTTTGCCATGATTCAATATGTAGTATACGAATTTATATAACTCTGATATTATATAGGAATCCTCTACATGGCTGCGGAACTTATAGCAATATTGATGCCATCGGAATGTTGCGGAATTTATAGCAATAGAAAGCCTTTGGAGACCCCGCTTAATTATATAGTAATTGCATAGTAATTATCGGGATTTCTCATTTTCACTTTAAGGCGAAAATGCAATACCTTTTATAAAATTACAATTACAGCAGCCGTCGGAATTCGTAAGTCAAGATATTCGCGGAAATTTGCAACTTTTCAGGCAGACAATTGGTCATATTTAAACACTTCATACACATCAGAATCTTAAAAGCGCAGAGCATGTATAGTTCTTCTGTAGGAACAAATGTGTTGAAGCCCTGTAGAAAAATAGGGCTTTAAAAATGGGAAGCGGACAACTACAACGAGCGAGGCCTGGTAATGTAATGCGCATGGGAGGGTTAGAGGGTTAGGGTAAGGGGTCGGGTTAGGGTTAGGGTTAGCCTTAACCCTAACCCTAACCATAACCCGACCCCTAACCCTAACCCTAACCCTAACCCAGGGTTATCTCCCCTATACCAGGCTTCGCTCGTTGTAGTTGTCCGCTTTCCTTAAACAATTGCGCGGAATGTTTATATCTTCCGTCGGTACAAATGTCTATTTATTTTAGATTAGGCTGTGTAGTCCGCATTGGCTAATCAGGGGCGACACTTTCCGCCTTCACTGGATTTTGGCTAGGACGAGACTCACTTTAAACGACAAATACGATAAAAGCGCAAAGTGTATATCTGTTTTGTGCGGACTGCACAGGCAATCTGGAAAACGATTTGCGCACAAGCATTAAGTCCCGTTTTCCCAGCGCAAGGCTCGCCTATTTAGATTATAGCCGTCTAAATGTTTTTAACTGTTGAATCATGATGCAGTTACGTGTAATAATGTATGATGTGACTAATTCAAATAATGTATGCATGTTCCTTTTTAACAGTGTTCAACTAAAGTTTTATTATATTTACTTGTTCACTTAAACTTAAACGATTTGATTATGGCATCCGATGGTAGCTTCAGGAAGTTTAAATTGATGTTTCAGTTGACTTGGAAGATAAATATGCATGGATGCGTCATTGCATGTGAGAACAAAAGGTTTGACATTGACTTAGAAACATGAAGTTTTTTTTATTAAAGGCGCTGTCCTCACAGTCTTCGTAGATAATTTGTGATGTGCGCTTTCATTTGTTTGAGCATTAATAAGTAATTATTGTCTATTTGGTCGTGGTGGCGTTGTTGATATGGTGTTCGCCTAGGGATCAAGTGTTTTCGTGTTCAATTAAGTGAACATTCTCAGTATCTACTCTATAGATACAGAATACACACTAACCAGGAAATGAATTTGATCCTTTGGAAATACTCTTTATGTTTTATATTCACAACAAGCTTAAATTGATACGCTATAACTAAGTACACCCTGAAATTGTTCTATACAAAACATGATCTTGTATATATGAGTTTCCGTGTTTTGACTTTGCTTGTCTTAAAACGTTTAGGCTGTCCTCAATATAATAATATTAGTATACCCATGCAAACGAGGATGTACGAGGTATTTCGTAATCACTCTGTCCGTGGGTTGGTCTGTAAATTGGTTGTCAGTCTGTCCAGATACAATATTATAGGTTGGCGGAGCGAACTTCTTCCGCATGACTCAAGCAATTGCATTGAAACATGGCATGAAATGTGGTATCACCATGAAGAGTACATGTGCAAGACACATTTTCCAAGAGCAATTATCCACACATTTGTAATTAATGTGCCTTTGGACTTAGCCCTTGGTATGCATAAAATGCTATGCATTTATCAAGCTATTCAACATGAGGTATAGATACACAATACATTTTTGCCTCGCAGTGATCGAGATTTTAATAATGTGTGTGTACTTTACCATAGCCATGTGTTATGCAAAAAGGTAGAACAATAGATAAGTGTTTGCTCCGCTAAATTTGTTTTTCACTTTGGAGTGATGACCTTGACTTAAAGTCAGTTTTTATTGACTCATGACGTCTGAACATCGTCTCCATGACATGTACATATCATAAAGATCATTTAATGGGCAAAGGAAATATGAAGTATACATTAAAAAAGCGGAATGCAAAAACTATTGATCTTAAAATTTGACCTTGAGCTTGAGTTGGCGTTAAAGAGGCACGCATTTTGCACATTGACTAATTAAACTGGACGTCTAGGTCCTTAAATCCATATGAAGTATAGAGAACACACGCTAAGTTAAGCTCAAGCCTTTGTTATTGAAATACAAACTTGATCAGGGCATAAATTCTCGTTAATATCCTATCGTCTATCACTTATTGCAAGCGAACAAGTAACTAGTACACAAAAATGTATTAATACGCATTGCACTTATATGTCCAAAGATTTACAAATAATTGATTGGATTACGCAGCCATGTGTATGTGTTTACCAATACAAATACCAGCCCATGTAAATACAGTCATTTACTACCAAGTATCCACCGGCCTATACAATATTGTCAACACCATACATCAAACAAATCGGCATAAACTGATTAAAGCTAGGATTTCTGTTTCGGAACGGTCATTGAGAATCATCGAGAGTTTTTCAACATAAACATTTAGATGGTATGGCTGTTCATAGTAGTTCGGTTACTTTAGAGCAACTCTAAACGGTAATATATATTATTTTTAACTTTTATTTGTATAGTTTTCGCCGGTTCAACCCATTACATCGGCTTAATTATTGTATATCTTTACAAACAAGCTTTTAACATTTAGAAATTTATACATGATATAAAAGTAGGAGCATGCATAAAGCGATAAAGTACAAAATAAAAGTGCATGCCACAAGCACTTTATGACCAGATCCATGGTGTACCATAAACTGTGTATTCATCATACTTTCATCAAGCCCTGCAGACAACTTTATTGAGGAACCGCCACTTAATCATTTCACGACGACACACAATGGTACTTTTACTCGTTCAAATCAAGAATACAATCCTGCTCCTAGCATAAATGTACTGATTAATTTCAGCGATATTTAAACTTATTACTTACGAGTAATAGTATATTGTCAAGGGGGACCTTAACAGCCTTTGGTTGAGTTTCAAGGCACATTTATTTCGCTCAATTAATTAGCAACACTACATATTTTAATGCTAAATTTTACGAACTCACGACGATGCTTCGAGGCAGTGGAAAGTCTGTATTGGAAATTAAGGTAGTTTTGGTTTAATAACTTAAATGTGCGAAATACGATGAAAACATCATTGTTTTCTGTGTAGCTGGTACGCTGCGATTATTATAAGTGGAGACATGGACTGCCCATATAATTGCGCAGTTAGATGTTTTAGGGAATGTAAACTTATATCAACGATATAATGTATAAAAATAACTATTGGAATATAAATATATACACTTTCGTTTACTATCACATATTTCGTATTTGTATAAGAATTCTAATGCAGTGAAGCTTCCATTGCTTTCATATGGAAAAAGAGTTACAATTTTTGACAAACTTTGCCACATTTTTCAAAATTTTCACAATCAAGCGTATTGAATAACAATGTTGCAAACTTTGTCTATGTGTCACTATTTCTGGAAATAACCGTATACCATTGGATAAGTGTTGGCGATATCCGCTCTTAATTGACTGTATTCAATTGCTAGACAAGACAGATATTGTCTTAAATGTAATGCCAGGGATATTCAGGACAAATTTCATTGTGTATGTATTTGTTCAACATTTGTTGATGAGAAAGACATACATAACACAACTATTACTATAATAATCCATCTGTTATTAAATATGTTCAATTGCTACAATCAATCAATAGGTCTGAACTCATTAAACTCTCTTTATTTGTTAAGGAAACGTTGAGTAGGAGATTTAATTTGTTAAATTTGTTTGTCTGCCTGCCTGCCTGCCTGCCTGCCTGCCTGCCTGCCTGCCTGCCTGTCTGTCTGTCTGTCTGTCTGTCTGTCTGTCTGTCTGTCTGTCTGTCTGTCTGTCTGTCTGTTAGGTAGCGTTAACGTGGCTACTGAGGTTAAAACAGCTTCCATGCATGAGTTTAATAATGTTTGCATAACTCCGAAATTTTTAAGCAACAAATACGTAATAATAGATATCTAAATTGGCATCGCAGCTTAAATTCAACTCTTTACGATACATACAGACAATAAGTATTTTTTTAACACAGATAAATATTTATCTGTAAGAATTTCAATCAATTTATATAAATGTTTTTCCTAATATAGATGTCTGATAATATATCTGCAACAAAAGCTTGCCGACAAACATGAATAATAAAAGAATAACGTCATTGTGGTTTTTGTTTAGAAACAAAACTACATTAAGAAAACTTAAACAAGAATTGTGTACATTGTTTACGTGTACAAAATGCATTGAAAATCGTTATTTGTATTTGTATACATGGTTTTACGACCGAATTAATTTCCTTAATAAACCTTATGAAACGCAAAAATGAGGTGGTACGTCAGACATTCATCATATACAGTTTTCATTCAATGAAAACATAGATCCGTTTATATGCTTAAATGGAGTACACGATTGTGACACCAACCTATTTGTTTTACATTATTTTTGTCTTTTGTATTTTGTGCCGGCGGCCTTTGTTTACAGAGGAACGTTCTGTTCTGCTATGTTCATTTGTACGATTGTATGATACGATTAAAAGAAATGTGTTTTAATATATTAATTTGACTTCCCACATTGTGTTATATTTACATGGTCGCTATTGTCAGAACGTAGCGGACCGCCAGTTCAGAAAACAAAATACTGTAATTTGTTCGTATGATTTAATATCATTATAATTATTATTATTCGACATAATTCGCTATATCGTTAGCATACAAAAAACAAATGTTATTAGAAATATCATTTTGTTTAAATCCCACTGCAAAGGGGAGAATTCGTGTATAAATAACTAAAAATCATCGCGCTACTTACGTCCCTTTCTTTGCTATCGATATTGTGCTTTTGTGGTATTTAAATTTTGCATACACGACTGAATAAGCTCGTGTACTTAGCTACAAGTATATTAAACAATTTATCCCGTACGCATTTTTTTCCGACTGATTTTTTGAATCAATGTATGGTATATAAGTACATTGAACTCACGTTTGATGTCATTATATAGAACATACAAACACACCAGACGTTGCCATATATGTTTGAAGCATACTGTGTGAAATGAACACATCATTGTTTGTGGAATATACAGGTCGAACAGATGCCTGCAGTCTTTTGTTGTTTTAAATGCATCTGCTATGTGCAGGGGGGGATGCGTATACGGGAGCTTACCGGGTTTAAGTGAGCTTAGTTGGAACTAAACTTCAAAGATGGCGTCGTTTTCGTTTTTTTTGTGAAGGAGTTGCGGATATTTTCACACGGTAAGCCAGTTTATATTTATATTATATTTCTTTTAAATGAATAAGCCCTTTCGGCTCTACGATGTTTGTTCTCCCCTCGGTTTTTTGTTTCAATGCCGTAGACGTCGGAATAAAAAAGTTATTGAAGCAAAGCCGTCGACAAATTTGTTGTTTAATTTCTTGACCTTCGAGATGTTGGATGTTCGAATATCATTTTCTCTCATAATAAACAGTATTTGTGCATGTTTACAGTAAAAAATATCATAAATCACGATTATTTTATTATTTCGACGCGATTTGATGTCTATTAATTCATTTACTGCCGAATTATTACGGTTTAACCCCCCTTTTTGGAACTTACTTCCTTTTAAGCCCATTTTGGGACCTGACTTCTAAATGATAAAAAAAAGTCTTTCCTATGTTAGAAGGGTTTATGCGAAATAACTGTCGTGAATGAATTCCGCATTGGTGCGAATGTTTTGGAAAACATTTTCACTTGAGGAAATCAAGAGTTATCATTTTTTAATATTTTTATTAATTGTTGTATTATCTACTTTTATTATTATATGTTTTCTCACATACTTAACGCTTACATTTAGTGTGTGTAATATAAGACATTCGACGGTATTATTAACACAGTGTAATTCTTACCAGTTTAGTTTAACACATATGAACATACTTATGTTTGAATATGCCTCAAACGGAATACTATGCTTACTAAACGGAATACTATGCTTTCTATTTCCAGATATCAAGACGCCAGTTATAGATGTTGAGGATGCCAAGATTAAAAAAGACGGCGTAACGAAGTGTGTACCGCTCTAGAAAGCGAAAGGTACATGAAAACCCACCAATCAATCAAAAACGATTACGTCGAAGTACCTCGCCATGTTATACACACAAAACAATCACATATACGTGCAATATAAGTGTAATGAAAAACAGAAAAAAGGTAAAGCCGGTTCGATACTATTATGAGGTTGCTGTAACCAAATACTACTATTATTGTTTATTTAATACAATGACATTTGACGCGTTTTACCATAACAATACTGATACATGTATGTGACTTTGATGTGAGACATTTTGGACGACCTTCTTTTAAATCAGTTGGTCACTATATTATAATCGCAAAAAGTGAATGTGTAGTGAATAGAAAGATTTGTGCAAATGCAATACACGATATGATTTCAGTAGAAGTGATCAATATATACATGTATGTTTTTCTCCTTCATACCTATGTGAATACATATTATTTAAGACTGTTGTATTGAGGAAATAAAGTACTGGTTCACTTACATAGATTATTTCATGTGTTCCTTGCATTGCCTTCTAATCTAAAGTAATGTTAATATGTCAAATGCATTACGAATTCATTCCGACCCAAATCTTTTTTTATCATGTATGTAAGTGCTGAATACAATTGAAAATGTATGCAGATACATCCTAGGAAGAAATGACGTAACACAGATAATGGTTTATTTTCATAAACAAAACGTGAGAAACTAGCATCATGACATATACGGAACAAAACATGTAATTAAGTAGCATTCATATCAATTATATGTTAGACTTGTCTATGTAGAGAAAAATGAAATAACAAGAAAACACTATTTACATCAGCTGTACATTTTATGTTTGGTTCGTTTGTTTTATTTGCTGTTTTAGTCCGGCTCTGTTGAAGGATTCTTTCTGGCATATTCTACATTTAAACTCATGTGGTCCATGGATGGGGCATGGTATCTCAGTCCTCCGCTAGTTTTAAATTCCTAATTACATATACTGCAACGAAAGATGCACTTACTTTCGCTCTTTTACCTTCATCATATGAAAAGACAGTAAAAGAATGGTTAAAGAAAATTTCATATCAGAATAATGTCGACACGTCATAAAATACATTTAATTAATTAAAATATTACTGAAAGGGCTGATAAACATGCTATTATCTCGAACATCAGCCACCCCACAACCCATCTTCTTTAAAATAGGTGAATTGATTCAGTTGGTCTGCAGGTTTTTTGGACAGCATTTTTATAATTCTAAAGTAAAATTATTAAGAAAACAATAATATTGCACCACATTAAATGCTATAAAACTATAATATTGTACACATATAAGCTTTATTAAAGATGGGTAGGTATTTCGTGTTAATCTCTTTCACATATGAAAAAGCTGTTTGTCATTTGGTAGTTAAGTCCCAAACTTTGCTTAAAAGGAAGTTAGTTCCCAAAAGGGGGGTTAAACCGTTATAATTCGGCATTAAATGAATTAACAGACATACAAAGGCGTCGAGATAATAAAATAACCGTGATTTATGTTATATTGTACTGTAAACATGCATAAATACTGTTTATTATGAGAGAAAATGATATTCAAACATCCAAAATCTCGAAGGTCAAGAAATCAAACAACAAATTTGTCGACGGTTTTCCTTCAAATAACTATTTTATTCCGACGTCTACGGCATTGAAACAAAAAACTGAGGGGAGCACAATTACCATAGAGCCGAAAGGGCTTATTCATTTAAAAGGAAAAACAAATATAAACTGGCTTACGGGGTGAAAATATACGTTACTCATTCACGAAAATCACGAAAACGACGCCATCTTTTAAGTTTAGTTCCAACTAACCTACTTTAACCCGGTGAGCTCCCGTATACGCATGCCCCACTGATGTGGATAACCTGGATAACATGATTAATAAATAATAATTCAAACTGAAGCGAACATTCTTTTTTTTTTAAAGATCCGTTTTTGATTCAAATGTATGTATTGCGACGAAAACACTTTCGCCCAGCTATTTGGAAATAACGTTATAATAGCGTTTAATAAATCGCTTAATATTAAAGAAATACTAGTACAAGAACCATTAAAAAAATTCGGTACTTTTTCCGTCACTGTTCTGAGACTCGCCCGATTTATAACGCTTGTGTATACTTTGCACAGCAAATTATGCGATGCCGTTATTGAATATAGTGTCTTCTCGTTTGTCGGCGTTTAACAGTTATACAGAATTCTCCAGAGATGATGATGACAAATTTGCTTTATAAAGAGACTCGTTAAAATATTATATTTACGTAATACGAGGCAAATATGCCGATTTATCCGACGTGACGAATTCCTTGCCTAATAGTTTTCAAAAAATCGAATAAGCCACTTGTAGAATGAATCCATTTGATGATTTTAAAGATTCAGGTCACAACTAAGTTTTAATTCTGTTCATGCTAATATATAACGATTTTGATAATTTTATAAATTAGGTAATCGGAATTTATCGTATCAGGGAGTAGGACGTTTTTCTCTGACATAACTGCAATCATTATCCTACCACTTCTGGTAACTTGAAGTAACATAACGACATGACGTGTAATACACGTTATAACATTATTACGCTTGCATGCCGCCCTTAAGTTTAATAACGCCCGGCTGAATTAATAAAAAATATATGTAAAAGTAGATATCATAAAAATATTATGTATTGCTATAGAAGGAAAATATTCAATTGACTGCATCGAAGTTTAAAAAGCCTTCTTACCTTATCACACTTGCTATCCGTCCTGAAACGTCATACAGCTCTAAAGTGTAATAAACAGTTATCATGGTTGCGAATATATTTTCATTTACTAAACAAACATACTTGAAAATATTCGTATACAATGTTATAGGAATTAGGAAATGATACTGATTTAATTTAACAAAAACAAATGTTTACAATGTGATGAATTGTTAACGTACTAGAAGATTAGCCTTTAAAACTGAGATTTGTTTCCATTTTTAATGGTAGGTGAAACGCATCAACTCGCTACAAAAATTCTACTTACTTGTAATTCCTAACCTTTCGGAGTCTGATATTAGGACTGCATCACGTACAAGACTTTAAACCAAAGCACAATTTTGTGTTCATTGTGAAATTGTCGGTGCAAAAAGTATCTATGTCATTTTAAAAGACAACTCTGTTGACGCATTGACGTGCAGTATAGTCTTGGTATAAACGTCGTCAGATAGATAGAGATAGATTTATTTCAAAATAAAATGCATAGATGTACATGGCAGCATGTTATATACACACAACAATTAATTAAAACAACCTGCATGTATAAACAAAGCCATGTCAATCAACATTATACGTTAAGGATTGTACAATAAAGGATTTGCAATTAAA
Organism: Dreissena rostriformis; assembly: GCA_007657795.1. NCBI lineage: Eukaryota > Metazoa > Mollusca > Bivalvia > Myida > Dreissenidae > Dreissena > Dreissena rostriformis. The sequence goes on from VMBQ01002631.1 coordinate 27,026, forward strand.
CCCTCATTTCCATTGTGGGCCTTTTGTGGTTATAATATTGTATGACCTAGGAGACAACGTTTTATATCACAGTATATAATATTATCACAGTATATAATATTATCACAGTATATAATAATGAAAGACATATGACATATTTAAGTTACACTAACCTTTGCATAGAATATATTCTGATGAGTTCTAGACTAGACATTATTAAGAAGTTATCACAATTTAAGTGTTNCACTTTTAAGTGCGCTAAATGTGTGTTTTGTTAAAAAGTGAATTTTTTTTCGAGAAGGGGTGCGTATGCAACTTTTTTTTCCTGCAAATTGGGAGTTTTTTGTGAATTGGGATTTATTTATTTTTAACTGGGAAAAATTGTCTCATTGGGAATGGTGCCGGTTGACGATACCAACTTTATATAGGGGAAAAACGCTGGTTAATCACATAACTAAAAGTAAAACAGAAACTTTAAAGTAAGGTTTAAAACTTAACACAACCAATAAATGCAATTGTTGTTCAAAATATAACATATACCTGTTTTTAAATATATATATATAATTGATTATATAATTTATATATGGCTGTGATTCTATCTGCTCCTTTTTTCCAAATGCTGTATCTAAAAGGGAATAAACTCTCAAAACATGCTTGTGTTTGCTATGTACATTCATAGTAATGTTGAGGTGAACAAATTAATTTTCTAGGCATTGTGAAATTTGGAATTAAAAACTTATACTTAAAACAGTTATTGTACTTCTTGTTAGGTGAATGGGGCCCTATTTCTGCCTTAAACTTTCTAGACACAACTGTACAGTGTACTAGCAAAAAGGTTTTGCACAGACACCAACACTGCAAAAGAAATAATAGAGCTTTGTCTTCCTCTTTCAATAAATTAAAAAAACAAGAGATGTGTTTGTCAGAAACACAATGCCCCCTACTGCGCCGCTTTGATTTTTTTTTTAATTGACCTTTGACCTTGAAGGATGACCTTGACCTTTCACCACTCAAAATGTGCAGCTCCATGAGATACACATGCATGCCAAATATCAAGTTGCTATGATAAATATTGCAAAAGTTATGACCATTTTTCGAAACCTAAACGCAAGTGTGACGGAATTTCAGAAGGACAGAAAGACGGACGGACAGACAGACAGTACAATCACTATATGCCACCCTACTGGGGGCATAAAAATGTAGGAGCCTGGTTCTGAGAAAACTGGTCTTACTGCATGTGTGTAAAGTGTGGTCCCAGATTAGCCTGCGCAGTTTGCACAGGCTCATCACAGACGACGCTTTCTGCTTTTATGGTATTGTTTGGCTAAAGAAAGTCTCTTCTACACAAAATTCCATTATAGGCAAAAAGAGTCGTCCCTGATTATCCTGTGCAGACTGCACAGGCTAATCTGGGACAACACTTTACACAAATCCATTAAGGCCTGTTTTCCAAGAGTGCGTCTCGAATAAACATATAATGACATTGCTAAAACCATCGAGTGTTTCATTCTTAAAAAATCATTAATTTCTCATAAGAAAATAAAAGCTCACATTGTCATCAGGTATGATGCGCACTTTGTCCNATAACCTCTCCTAGACCCAGACTGAAATTTATACAATAAGTCTTGATCTTGAAAATACTTTTCAACTTGGTCATAAACCAAACGTTCAAGTATCTTTGAAATAATATTTAAAATAGAAACAGGTCTGTAATTACCAACACAAAGCTTACCATTCTTCTTAAAAAGTAGGACAACTCTTGCAGACTTAAGATCATAAGGAACGACCCCTAGTATGAGTGACAAGTTAATGACATGAGCAAGGGGGGCAGCAATGATAGGAGACCCATCCTTTACAAACCTAGAAGGTACACCATCCAACCCAGTGGCCTTTTTAATACTAAGTGAATTTAGGTATTTCAAATCTTAACTCTCAGTCACAAGTGAAAAGGAATAACTATTAGGATGAACCCCTCTAATACTGTAATATGAATAAATAAAACTACTACCATATTTGTGTACCTTTTTTGGAAGTTTCGAAACAAGTTCAGAAGCAACTGTTGTGTAGTAGCTGTTTAATGTCTCAGCAATACATTTCTTTTCAAAACAAACATTGTCATTTATTTTAATGCATATATTTGCATTAGGAGTGGAAGAACCTTTCTTTGAAGGCAATCCAAGGGATTTAAGTATTTTCCATAGAGAATTAGAATTATTGTTGTTTTCTTCTAGGGTACTTTTGTAATAATTTTTCTTATCACTATGAACAAGACTTTGAACATAATTTCTCAATTTCTTAAAAGTGTTATTACTTATTTCAGACTTCTCAACCTTTTATTTGTGGAAAGCTCTATCACTTTTATTTATAGCCTGCAAAATATCTGAGTCCATCCAAGGTTCAGTCCTTTGCTTTAATCTGACTTGTTTCACATGCGCTATGCTATCAATAACAGAAAAAAACAATTTCTTAAAAATATTCCAAGCTTCACTTGCACTGTCACATGACAAAACAGGAGTCCAATCAGTTGATAACAAACTAGCTTGAAAGTTCTTCTTATTGTATTTGTTCAAAGACCTTAAATTAACAGTATTATGAGTACCGATATATTGCTTGACAGATTTCCTGGTACAAAATATTCAAAAATGGTCACTAAAAGAAGTATGTATCACACCAGACTGTGAAATGTTGTGCTTATATAAAGTTAGGATCAGATCAATAATAGTAGAACTAGTATTTAAAGCTGTTTAAAATAGAACATATCAACAAAAGATTTGAAAATTTGTAAAAGAGGATAAGACTTTCTACATGATACATCAGTGTTAAAATCACCTATCAAAATTGTTTAATGTTCTAAGAAGTGAATGTCTGATGAACATATTTCATCTAATATGGTATAACAGTTCTGTTGTGTAGGCGGTCTGTACAAGCATCCACATAAAATTGGTTTGGTTTTAGGTACAAACAGTTCAATAAATATCGCCTCCAGGTCCTCACGTCTTAGGTCATCACGGCTGTTGTAGGAGAGGTCTTTTCGTATATAAATGCACACTCCGCCTCCATGTCGATTGCGATCCCTGCGCTCAATACAATAATTTTCGATGGAAATTTCAGAATCTGGAACAGATGAGTCTAGCAATGTTTCATAATAGATATGATTGCAGCCCTAGTTTTCTTGGCTAGTGAATCTATTTCATGAAGTTTTCGTAAAAGGCTGCGAACAATAATGTGTAAACAATGAAGGGCACGTTTCTGGAAGACACTATTATCAATGTAAGTAGTTGAAGAAGACTTAGGACTTGATGTATCAGTAGGTCCAGGGCAGGGGTGAATATCTCAACAAAATAGTAAACATATTGGCAGGAAGACATTTTTCCCTCTTAGCACGAAGACAAATGATGTCTGGATACTGAGATGTTCAAGTTTATAAAATGATTGTGAAACGTATGATGCCCGTAAGAAATGCTGTTAAACAGAAAACTGTTAATATGTGGAGTTGAGGAAGTTGAAGCGTATCCGAATTTATTTTCATCCGAACGTATGGGCAGTTAAACTCGTCCTGGTTTATGAATATACACAGTTTAAAAACAAAAGGGTACATTAATCAATAAAGTTCTTGCTGAGTTCATTTTTCAAATACGTTGCATAAAAACCTTGCTCAGTCCGTAGAATCACAGACAACTTAAGATTTTGTTCGTTGTTTACAAAAACGAGTCTTCCCAGGTCACACAACACACATTTGACAAACACTAAAAAAAAATTTTAATATAAATATCATGGCGTGAATATGTGGTTATGCGAATGCTAATTGACAAACCAAAATTGTAAACTGTGTGATACACTTTGGACGAAGTTCACATTTTTACACCAAAAACTAAGACTGTCCTACAGACTTTTAAACAATACTTTTCGCCCGAAGTGAAATATACTTTATTACATTTTTATACTTGTTTGCCGCCCAAAGTGTAATAACGCTCTGAAGTGTAAAAAACTTTTGTTTTGCTTCGTTAAATCTTAATAGTTTTAGTGAGCGGATTATAATACTCGCACACAGTATAAATATAGAAATGCAACGTGTATAAAACTAATATGAGAGAGCGATAGAGCAGGCGTAAACAAACAGTTTTCGTGACTGTTCAAACAGAAAAAGATATTTATTTCGGTGTTAAACAAACTGCGTGACTGACAATATTAACACAATATATTTACTCAATTATTTCATTATTGATACATATGCTATCTTTATCTTTTTAGGCAAATTAGCGGATTATATGGTATGTCTGACACCGCATTTACATAATAATATAAAATATTACGTTTTTTTCATTTATATTCTCTTATATATTCCCTTTTGCAACCTTATAATCATGTAACGTTATACTTAAAAATGAATTAGTTTTCAGTGAAATTTCCTTTCTGTTCATTTAATATACTTATGAAAATACATGGAATAATTCTATGTGTCTTTCGTTAAATATTGATTAATGTGAATGACGGGAATAGTATTTCTAAATAAGAAAACTGCAACACAAGATGTTCTTGACGTGGACAAATACACTGACATAAAACTTCCATGAAACTTGATTTGTGATATTTCACAACTTGTTCAACCAATATTAGCATATGCTTAAACATTATGTGATTTATCCTCTACTGGAGAAACTAAAGATTTATTAATCGGACATTCAGCGGCCTTGCTAAGATGCCAATTTAGAAGATGAGAAAAACGCAGTGAAGTAATAAAATGGATTCACATTTATGTACACACCCAAAGTTTTGACAGGCCAGCCCTTTCTCTTGAAAAACAATCGTAACATTTCTGGACCATCGTTAGAAGAATTCTTGTAATCAAAGGTTGTGGCACAAGTATCATAAGGATTACTAGTATCATACAAATCCTGATTGCTTCAAATTTGACGTATTTAGTGGAAGCATTTTGGGTCGTTTCCTACAGTATTTCAGTCATATGACGGCGGTCAGTTAACTAGCTCACACATTTCCTCTTGTAGCTGGTTTGCCAGTGTAAGTACTTGTGCCCGTAACTGACAAGTGCACTCATTTAATCAAGAGGTAGGGGGAGTGGGTTGTAGAAAAGAGTTCATGACCAATCCACAAACACGTTATGTGACTAGGCAGGGGATCGAACCCAAGATCATTTTTGCGAACATTGTTAATGTTGCATGGGACATAATAAAATATCGCAATCGACAGGAGCTAAAAAAGAACAAAGGAAAACCAGAACTGAGTGAATGTGATAATTTAAGTTAACCTTAAGCGTCCGAAAATGGTAACGTATATCCGCTGTTGCAACGAATTATATCTAGCAAAACAATTTTTTAATTCCATTAGTAATTATAATGAGCAGTATGTTTTCATTTCATGTGAATCGTGCAAACTGGAGTCAAAAAATAGTAGGAAAAAAGTATGGTTGACCAGAATTGACAAATATAAATTTGATTGAAACTTTTTGAAAATGTGTAAAACATCTCTTTAACAAACACATTTATATATTATTATTTATATATAATTAATATACACTATAAAATTAAAGGGATTTTATTAAAATGTTTTCAACATTTCTGTATCTTTCATATTTGTTGTTGTAAATTGTACATTTTTGGCCAACCATACTTGTTCAAGTGTACTATTTTTTTACCCCAGTCGTTTACATTTTTTCTTACAAAAAAGGATGATTTTTTCAGTGTTTCTAGTGTGTTATATTTAATAATACTGTGACACTATGTTCTACAGTGGAGTATGTTCCAGCTGGTATCAGTGGATTTATGAAGAAAATAAGAAAATAAGGACTTTGGTCGCCCAGGAAGAAAGTGGTTTATAACGTAAAAAAAAATGTGATTATTTACTCTTTTTGAAAGATTTCATTAGAACTGGTTCATGTATCACTGAAGTATATGCTATTTTAATTGTGCATATTGTTCATAACTATATATAGAATGCTTATATAAGGAATTATTCTTTAACATTACCCCACCCACTTCTGACCATTTCAGAAAGTGTCCTTAATGTACTTGGTATATGCATGGCAATACTGTGACCGACGAATCGGCAGTTACATATACACACACCTAATTGTTGCCGTGTGGGATATATACCGTACTTGATAAGGCATCTGATTGGTCGGATGGCTACAGCTGTGTTCTAAGTTACAAATAACAGATTATGGCTACACAATCCAATCAATTTACTATAAATCCTTAGAAAAACAAGCGTTGTCAAATAGACAGGCAGTCAAACTATGCTATTTTTATTAACTGATGATGTGTGTAACAAGTTTATCGATTTACTGAAACCACCGAACGTGATTTCACTAAATATTACTTTGTTTTCTTTAAACAAACACGAGAATATCATGCGCATCTAGTATTTTCAGGCCAGATATATTCGTGCTAGTGTTTCTGTGCAATATTTGGAAAACTGCAAAGTTGTCCAATATATACGTGATCAAATTTTCGACTTTAGGGTTTTAGATTTGTAGAAGCAAACATGAGCAGTTATCTGCATAATACCCAATGGAATAAGTATGTCTACCGGTGCTTTTGGGGACCTATTTAAATTAAAAAGGAAATACAAGTCAAAATAATCAAACAACGCAAACAATGTGTCAGCTAAGTTGATTAATCAATCAGTACGTCTTGGTATATCGTAGTGTATACAATTAATGGTCAGCTTTGTGTTAAGACCATTACATACACATACATGTACGACAGGCAATGTGAATATATTAAATATTAAAAGTCGAACGGCTTAATTACTATCAAAATCAAAGGTATACTTAAACAAAAGATAATAATATAACCATGAGAAATAAATGCAAACTTTCGCATATTAAACTGAACTCCGAGATAAAATTCTACTTTTTATTATTCAATGAACACTTATTATTGATTGGTGTACATTTTGATTATATTAAATAACTTGTTTTCAAACATCCTCTGATCAGTTGGTCCGAGAAAGTAAACATCAATAACTCATGGCCTTAGAGTGTATCAGTGCCTATATATGTATTATTTTGCCGCGCCTCCGTCATATATCTGGGTGGCTTGACATAATTCGTACACGAGCAATAGTTTAAATGTATGTGTTTTCTGTGTGCTAATGCGTAATGTCACTGTCATGGGAGACAATTAATTATTAACATAAACTTAATATATATTCTCCAAATACAGTGATGATATAAATATAAGAGTTATCAAACTAAAAAGAACAAAACTTCGTTGTAGTTTTAGCTATTTACTGTATATGCTATGAAAAGGACTACAGCCTTGCAAGTGATATAAGAACTTATTTCATTTTTATTTCACGACTTAGCGAAGAATGAGGCATTTCCACCGATTCCTCTTGGTTGCTGTTCTTGTCAATTTACTCGAGCTGGGAAGTGGCAGACGGTGGCCAGTCTTCAAGAAAATTTAGGTAAAATTATGCATGCTTTTATTGCTACTATTTTGCTATGTCCAAACCTTCCTGTGTTTTGTTTTTGTCGACGCAATTGGGTCTTTTCGTAATTAATAAGTTGTCTCCCATTCGGGAAGGTATCACGAGTATCCCGGGTAAAAAGCGGTCCGTCTAAAATGCGAATATGACTCCTATCCGCGGATTGACCGAAAAGTGCGAATATGGACGAATATAAGCAATATCGACACTTTTTCTGCAATGTTCATTTCAATGTTCAATGAAAAATACACAATATGTATTTAATATGCATAGTAAATTATCTTATTTTTGATTGTTACTATATATTATATTTTATTGGTACGTAAAAATATGCACGTTATTTTATTTATTCAAATGAACAAAGGATATCGTAGTGCTACATTTAAATGTTTTAAGAATTATTATAACCATTATTGTTGCGCTGTTATTGAAAAGCAATGCATGTCCCGCAAAAGTTTTAGATTTTTCGTTAATATTTCAACAGTTCATATTCAATATCCCGAAAAGTTAAAATACGAAGCCTATATGCTAAAGATCAATATAACAGCTGTTACATTCACTTATAAAACATAATATTAACGAAAAATCTAAAATTTTAGCGGGACATGCATTGCTTTTCAATAACAGCGCAACTATAATGGTTATAATTATTCCAGAAACATTTAAATGTAGCACTACGATATCCTTTGTTCATTTGAATAAATAAAATGACGTGCATATTTGTACGTACTAATAAACTATAATATATAGAGGACATTTGTTGGATTCGGTGGATTATCGATTTTAAAGTGATATTATGGGCATTTTTTACTGTTTAATTGAGGTAAAAAGAATTAACAGGTCAAAAGATTTAGTTAAAATGTGGTTACTGACCAATTATCTGCAACTCATCTTGCTACCAGTTGTTTATAAAAATATATATAATATTCGATATTTTACATGACTCACCCACTCCTCTAAGCCGAAATGATCCGTAAAACAAAATAGTGTCTTTGTGTCTTATGAACGAATCTTCACTAAAACTAAATTAAGATTCACATCGTAAATCGAATCATTTGTGTCGTCAGTTGTCAAAACGAAAGTACAGTTGATATTCAAATGCATTATTTTTCTCTTTCCGGGATATTGTTTTAGTAAGTTGATGCTGCATTAACAAATATAAGTGTATATGAATTGAAAACACCAAAATTAAACAACGGTTGCGATAGACACCTATCAACTGTTAGATGCCCATAATATCCCTTTAATTCACGAGTGATCATAGAAATCTTGTTCATTTTATGTGTCGGACATATTATTCATTATAAGTAATGAAATGTTCATGAATTTGTTGGTTTATATGCATAACGCTTAAATGTATGTATGTATGTAAAATTATATAGAATAAAAGAAATACATTATCAAAATTTGACTAGATCTATTGTGTTTTATTTTACCCTTTTAATATCATATTAAACTTTTTATGACAAAAATAAGATAAATACCTCATGTTTATCCAAATATGTCTTACATTTGGTGGCTGAATTCATAGGAATGGATGAAACTATAGGGGAAACGTATATTTTTATACCCTTTGAACATGATGTTGACAATTTGGATTATGACTACAAAACATGGTACCTGTCTGGTACTTACGAATGGAAATGTAGGGCAGAGGTGACAGGGATATTTTCTGGAAGTGGCTGTCTTAATATACGCTGCTTTCTTTCATGTTTTGGTACTACTTTGCGCTGAGGTAAATTTTCAGTAGGAATTTTGTTTCGGACGCGAGTATACGCCGTTGGAAACCAATTTTGCCGGCTAATTGCTGTCATCCAAGCTTTTCTTGTACATGAGTCTTTAGGCAATTTATGTAATGTTACTTTTTTTGAAAATTTACCGGTTATACCGCTAAAATTATGGCATTTAACGATGGAACAGTAGTATTTCCCCATTGTTTTCCTTAACACCGGAAGTAGGTATACCTACCCGCACGAACGACAACTCTGTCAAGACGGAATTACGAAAATCGGGACACATTGTTTAAGAGTTTAACTAAAGATTTTCGGTGGGATAATGACGTCATTTCGTCAAAAAAATGACGTCATTTCACAGTAAAAAGTGAAAATTATCGATAATTTTCACTGTTAATTTTCACTGTTTGAAACATTGAAATTATCAGTTTTCATTCACTGATATTTCTCAATAAACCACCGGAAAGCATAAAATAAATAGTAACAATCAAATATAAGATATTTTTACCTTGCATAAAGTTATTAAAGCACTACAAATATAGATCCTTTATTGGATAAACCACATTCGTCGATTTTATCATATTCGCGCATTTGAAATCATCATTTATTTTCAAATGAAAAATGCTACTTGAAACAGTGACATTTCAGACAATATTTACTGCATTCATAACATTCAGTATATTTAAATAAACATTTTGATTTCAAATAAAAATATAACCAGGGAAAAGTAACATCATTAATTACTTGTGGTCTGGCGATAATCGGCCCAAAAATAATTTACTATTTTCTAAAGCATATTGTATATCTAAATACTAAAGTTTTGAGACGACATCAAGAATAATAATACATTCAGTATATTATATAAACATTATGTAAACTTATACAACAAAACATATGTGGTGTCGGCATGGTTATATTGTTTGTGGTGTGTAGCCCTAAAACAATATTCTGGCACTTCGTCATGTTCGCGGATATGAATTTAGAGTTGGAAAAATGATAATGTCTATTAAATTGTTATATTTTGAGACAATACTAACATATTTAACACATATTGTGTATTTTTTTATTAAACATTGCAGAAAAAGTGTCGATATTGCCTGTATTCGTCCATATCCGCACTTTTCGGTCAATCCGCGGATAGGAGTCATATTCGCATTTGAGACGGACCGCTTTTTACCCGGGATACTCGTGATACCTTCCCGAATGGGAGACAACTTCTTAATTACGAAAATCCCGAATAGCAAAGCGTCGTTGCTTCACCTAATTCGACTCACTTGAAAAACTGTGAAATTCATGTTAACACTTACAATGTTGTGTGATTTATCTTTCACTTACAACCACAGCTCTGTGTTTCTTTTTATGCCCCCGGTAGGGTGGCATATAGCAGTTGAACTGTCCGTCAGTCCGTCCGTCTGTCTGTCCGTCCGTCCGAAAACGTTAACATTGGTCATAACTTTGCAATATTGAAGATAGCAACTTGATATTTGGCATGCATGTGTATCTCATGGAGCTGCAGATTTTGAGTGGTGAAAGGTCAAGGTCAAGTTCATCCTCCAAGGTCAAAGGTAAAAAAAACACAATCCAAGGGAAGTAACAAGCTTTAAAGGGAGATAATTTCTATACCTGCCAAATGATAAATAGAAATATTATTTCAAAGCGGCGCAGTAGGGGGCATTGCGTTTCTGACAAACACATCTCTTGTTTTTTTTGTTTGCAGTTTAATAGGATGTATTGAGTTATACAATAGACAATGAGTGCACAAAAGGTTATAATGATTCATTAAACAAAGTCACCGGTATTATCAATATAGTGACTTGTTCCAACAGGTTTTAGTTTAATACTGCATATGCGTACATATAAAGTTGACATATTGTACAAACATATAATTCAATCAGAGATGAAAATGCGCATAAGCTACATATGTAAAGTTATATAAATAATAAAAGTAAATTTTCAGTATAACTTCAGTTGCTTGCTGTGTTTCTTTGTCGGCGCCATAGCAAAGGTGTTGTCTGTTGAGTCACTAGAAAAACTGTGATTTTCCTTTCCACACACTAATAATTTATCTTTTTGCTTACAACACATGCTCTTGTGATGTTTCTTTTGATTCACTGGCAACGCTCTATATGTATGTGACATAATTAAAACAAATGTTTCAGATATGCAAATTGTCGTTGTATTTATGATATTTGCAAAGAAACAGTTATACTGAAGATTTATACAATGCTCTAAAATATCCATTATATGCATCTTTTGACGACTAAAAAGACTGAAAATTATAAAGCGTTACAAACGCGAAACAATTGAATTATTGTGCGGTTGTTATCGTTATATTTAACGACATTACGAGGATTGCTTATATACAGCATAAATACACGTCTTTCTTTATCAGCACGGAAAGCCGAGTGGTTTAATCCTTAGACTTTTACTCCCAAGTGTCAGTGGTTCGAGCGCCGGTGTGGATTCCTTTTTTGTTCTTTCTTTAATTTTATTCTTGTTTTATTCTGGAGCAATTTAGTTCCTATATTTATATTTATCAATTTAAAGCATATAATGACATACTTCAAAACATGCCCTCAAATCTGTGAACAAGTCCCTTTAACTGATTACGATATTTGTTTTACTGGAGGTTGTGCATTTATTGTTTAATAAATGGTTTTATAATGTTTATTATTCTGGAGGGCTCGAATACAGAGTTGCTCTGAATAGAAGGCATGTTTTCGTACTTAATTATTATTCAATATATTTACCTGAAAATATTTGCATTCATGTTTAACTGCATGGTTTCAAATTTATTGTTCAAATGAATGATACACATTCATCGTTTTGTGGAAAGATTGAACATAGATTGCTAAAATGATGGTTTGGAATTTGTTGTGTCACATGGTTTTGGGTCTTCATTTAACACATAAGAGATTTTAGACTATTGAAATGTCGGAATGGTTTTGCATTAATTGCATTAATTGCTTATATTTTCTATGCATTAAATTGAATCGGAACTTCGAGGACTCTCCATTTTTACTGGATAGTATTGCATCACCGGGGACTGATTGATGACCGATGATAACAAAGATTATTTTTAGTTTTAACCCTTGTCATTATCCTAATCCCCCGCCAAAGGCGGAGGGATATAGGATTGGCGTTGTCCGTCCGTCATTCCGTCCGTCATTCCTTCCGTCCGTCCGTCTGTCACAATTTTTTGAAATTGTTATATTTGATTTTGATATTTTACAACACACACGTTATTATACAATCCCAACACCGTTCTGGACCTCTGTGATTACATTCATTGTTCTCTGTAGGCATTGGCGTTCAACACGGGGCTTAGCGGTGTGGTGGAAATAAAGAACCCTCTGTGATTGCATTCATTGTTCTCTGTAGGAGTTGACGTTCAAGACGGGGCTTAGCGGTGTGGTGGACATAAATAACGCTCTGTGATTGCATTAATTGTTCTCTGTAGGCATTGACGTTCAACACGGGGCTGAGCGGTGTGGTTGAAATTAAGAACCCGGGTCACGAGACAAGTCGTGCCAACAGGCGGTCTGCAATCATAGACGCCATTCGGGTTGAGGACGCCGACATCGTATGCTTGCAGGAGGTGGGGACGTTTTGCCGTGTAATATTTACTCAATGTTTTTTGTCCTCGTAATCGAAGATATTTTTTATATTAAAAACACCCACTAATGAACACGTGTCATTTCTTTAACCCTTCTTATTAGGACAAGTATACAATTTTGGAAACAACAAGAGGATGCATTTCTTCACAAATATGTGTATGGAATATATGCACATTTATCTGCTCAATTCGCGCAGTTAAATCCTGGCTTAATGAGGTGTCCCACTTACGAAACTGAAATACACCATTATTGCATAGTTTGGTGCAAAATCTGATACGAACGAAGAAGTTTGGTTGCATTAAATAATATGAAAGACTATTTTACGATTTCGCAATGTTCCCCGACGCTTTATATCATATAGATTGGTTTATTCAGTATTTATTAAATGGTTGGTTAACATATTTAATTAGCGCTCGGAAAAATATTTCTTGTTTATGATTATGTAAAAGTGTCCCGGGGACAGTTTTTGTGGGCGCTTAAAATTATTACTAAAATGTACATTAACTACAAATATACTTATGCATATGACGGCATTAACGTAAGCGATTCATGAAAATGTGAGTTTAAATCTCACAGGGGACTAGTATCAACATTATTTTATATCAATGAGAAGAAGTGCCATGCTTAAGAACCATACCCCTTCACTTTCTTAAATAAGAGGTATTGCCTTTTTTTTGTTTTTGTATGGTGTACATTTTCAGGGCTATATCTCAGATACGCCACACAATTTCAACATGCAACTTCATGAGTGTATAGATATCAATTAGGGGAATTGCAGTGCATACAAAAACAATTACCCTACACTTAATTATTGTAGTTTTTTAGGATTTTACTTAATACGTTTTAATGATAATACCATATATCAAGGGATTTGCAACCATCCATGGTGGGGGCATTAATTCAGCGAAGTTGCTTGTTTAAGTTGTGTTATGTCTAAATAGAGGGGAAAAATCGATAGACCTTTAAAATAACCTTGTTCACATAAATACTACATTTGTATATGTATTTTCAGGTCATGATCGGAAAAGATGTCGAAGCGATCGTGAATGGTTTACTGGACATCTACCCGAGCTCTCATAGCAGCCTACATCTCTTTAACGGCATTCTTCCGTCACAGTCAGCGACGCCCGTCGGTAGGTGGCGTTAGAAATGTTTGAGCGTTTTCATTGGCTATTGTTTGTTTGATTAACCAATCGCGTGACGCTATTTTGCTAAATGACGTTGCAAGGTCAAGGACGCCATGCAATGTAAACACGCCTCCGGTTTATCATATTAAGGTGTTCCTAGATAGTCATTATACGTATTTGGTAATTTTAACGCATGTGTTAAAAATATCCGATACTCGATGTCATTTCATACTATGATTCAGCCTGCATCTCTTCAACGGCATGCTTCCGTCACAGTCAGCTACACCTGTCGGTAGGTGGCGCTAGAAATTGCTTCTGATGAGTGTCTGGCTTTTATATGCACTTCTCTTTGTCATATGAATAATTACGAATATTTTTAGATTATCTTAAACATGTGTTATATATGGGTTTTTTTTTACAGTTTTTATTGGCTTCTATTGATACTTCACACATTTGTTTTGGTCAGGTAAACGATTCCGTGCAACTACTAAATATAGCTTTATCTACTTCATATATTGAAGTAAAAGTTTGCATATGTGATCAAGGTCTTTATGAACATTCTCTGAACAACAGCTATAATTACTGCGTTAAGCTCTTTTACCGGCTTATGTCGCATTTTGTACTTATACAATTAATCGCGTTAACGTTTGCCCGCAAGAGGAAATTAAGGTTCAAGTTAGCGTGATACAAGTACACACTCTTTTACTACTACAAATATTTAATTTAAACTTCACATATGTCTGTGAAATGATTATGTGAGGTCATTTTCCAGGGTCATTAGCTCAAACTTGCAATTTAGCAGAGTTAAACCCCTTTCACACTCGGTTAACGTTTGAAGGCAACACATCATTATCCCTATATTTAGTAAATATAATTAATTGATGTATCATTATGACTTAATTAGTGGTCATCAGATATGGCCACTGGCCAAGGGCCACAACTTTGACCTGCAATTTAGCAGAATACTGTCCCACTTGAACTTATACATGTAGGTTAAGGTTTGTGTTTTCTAATTTTTAATTTAAGCTTTAGGTAGTTTGCTGTAGTTTTGTTTGAAGGTAGTCTACAAGCAGACCTAGCCGGAAATTGCAAGTTGGGACAAGAGTTCATGTAACTAAAAATAGAACTATGCTTTCACTAAATAACTTTACTTTGTTTTGAGGAATATTCCTGCAATTTGTCGTCATGGTCATTATATGAGGTGACTTGTAATATCAAAACGGACAAATTTGTCAAACGCTCTGTCTAGGGACAACACATTCTTGAATTAAATAAGAAACTCTGAGAATTTCTGATTGGCGAATACTGGCCCATAAGTATGGTTTATTGATTCAGTATTTTTTTACGTAACGTCGTTTGCTTGTCTGTCCACTGTCTCTTCATCCACTCCTTTATTGCGATAAGAAAAGTGCCAAAAAGGGACAGTTGTGACGTCATCGCGCTTATTGCTAAATATGTTCACCGACGTTTATGTTTTAGCTTAATTGAACGAAATACCGTTAGGGCCATCGTGGTTACACATTAAAATCCAGAGGGCGACACTGAGACAATGCGATAGTACGATGACGCCGTGCGACAATACGATGGCGACAGTGCGATAGTACGATGACGACAGTGAGACAACGCGATAGTACTTTGGCGACAATGCGATAGTACGATGGCGACAATGCGACAACAAGATAGTACGATGGCGACCATGCGATAGTCATATCGTACTGTCGCCATCGTATCATTGCATTGTCGCCATCGTACTATCGCATTGTCGCCATCGTATTGTCGCACTGTCGTCATCGTATTACCGCACTATCGCATTGTTGCATTGTCGCCATCGTACTATAGCACTGTCGCCATCGTATTGTCGCACTGTCGTCATCGTATTATCGCATTGTCGCCATCGTTTTTTCGCACTGTCGTCATCGTATTATCGCAATATCGCATTGTCGCATTGTCGCCATCGTACTATCGCACTGTTGTCGCCGGGTGGTGAAAATTGTGCGGCCAGTCCGCGACTCGAACCCGGGACACGTCGCTTACATGGCGAATGCTCTCCCGACTGAGCTTACCGGGCCGCCACACATCTTTTCACCAATCCCGATTAAATTCGGTACCGTGACATTCTCCCCTGCCAAGTTGAAATTCGTCCTCGAATTCGAGGCACATGGAACAGTGAATTACTGATCCCGACGAACCCACGGGCAGGTTCTATGGAGAACTACATGCGAATGCAAGCGCCACGGTCCCCCGTTGGGCGCAATTGTCGCCGGGTGGTGAAAAGTGTGCGGCCAGTCCGGGACTCGAACCCGGGACACCTCGCTTACAGGGCGAATGCTCTCCCGACTTAGCTAACCGGGCCGCCACACATCTTTTCACCAAACCCGATTACATTCGGTACCGTGACATTCATCGTATTATCGCACTATCGCATTGTCGCATAGTCGCCATCGTATTGTCGCACTGTATTCATCGTACTACCGCACTGTCGCCATCGTATTGTCGCACTGTCGTCATCGTACTATGGCATTGTCGCCCTCTGGATTTTATTGAGTAACCACGATGGCCCTAACGGTATTCCGTAAAATTGGCCTAAGTATATCAGTACTTTGAGTATAAAGGGCAGATCTTAAAGAGTGGTATACTCCAGTATTCATGATCGCTATACGAACATTTAATCAATAAACCACCGCTATAGTTTTTGTTTTTTAGCTCTTTTCTCCTTTTTTTCAAGTCCCGCCATGCCCGAACAACCAGACGACCGCTTTACTCGAGTGCACACTAGCAAACTGTATGACAAATCTGACGGTCTCCTTCGCCGAAGCCGGGGGCATTTTTGACTGCGTGATTGCCAGTTGCATGACGATTTTCCAGAAGGTCGTGTTGATTGGCGGCGAGCAGTGTTTGGGCTGCCTAGTGAACCAGATACAGGACCCCAGCAACATCGTTCCCAAGTACTTTATCCAATATGTTGTTTTTAGTTTAAGTCCAAACCTATTTGTTTTAGCTCGATTGCATCCAAAGCCTAATGCTTATTTGAAACCGTTTCCTGGGACTAGAACCAGTACTTGATGTCTTTGGGGGAGATCTGAACAACGCTCCCGCTGTAGGGATCGAACCCGTGACCTACCGATCGCACGGCGGACATCATATTCACTACGCAACGGTTCCCAAGAACCGTATACAATGTGTTGTTTTTGAATGTCAGCTCACGTACATCTTTAGTTCAAATTTATTAATAGAAACTTTGGCGGCACGCTTTGTACAGAGACAAGTGATTGTTAAGTTTACCATCTCTAGCTCATGCAACAAAACGCAGGATGTAATATGTTATTACTAATACAAGTATGTATGTGCATCTGAGAAAAAAAAGAAAACAACCACTTAATCAGGACAAACAAATCCATTCAAAACACAACCAACAACACAAAAAGGATTGTTTATAATCTATAATATTACTGTAAGAGGGCTTGTCTACTTTTTTTCTTCGCCTGTAGTTGCGCCCCCTCGACCCCTACAAGTCCACTGGGGACCATGAACACCAACGGGCTGCTGATGCTCTCGAAGCATAGGTTTACCTCCAGACGGACGGTTGACTTCTACCCTAACACCCTAGAGATTTTTGTTCGTGGGTATTTGGAAGCAAAGGTGTATAGACATAAATATAACTGATGCAATTAAATTGTTTTGTATTTCTTCCATTGGTTGTTCTGGTTTCTAAAGTTAACTTTAGTGTTTCAACTCATGATATAAATGACCTTCTTAGGATTTAAATATAACAGTAGAAAAATATTATTTACAATAAATGGATAACCTTAGCACTGACCATTATATGTGAATTATCTTTATACAAAAAAAAATACTTTTTAAGATCGCCACGGAAGGGTCGGTTAAATAAGCTCGGACCAACAGTAATATAGCTTTTATCTTATTATTCATTTTTTATTGCAAGTAAACATGCTTGCCATAAACGTGTTTTTGTAAAAAAAAGATTTATAATAATTCGATAATTTTTATAGAATGTTTTATATATTTGTTAAAGGTTGAAGACAAAGTCACAGCCGTGTGCACACACATAAATCCTTACGTCCCCGGAACCAATCCCGAACGTAAGAAACGTCGATGATCAAACATCTACTATCTCTGTAATAATCCATAAGATAGATTCATGCAATAAATCGTCTGCTGACCCAGACTGATTTATGCAATAAATCGTCTGCTGACCCAGACTGATTTATGCAATAAATCTTCTGCTGCTCCTTACTGATTTATGCAGTAAATTACCTGCTGATCATGACTGATTCATGCAATAAATCATCTGCTGATACTGACTGATTTATGTAATGAAACGTCTGCTGTTCCTGACTAATTTATGCAATAAATCGTCTGCTGATCCTGACTGATTAATTCACTATCGTCTGCTGATCCTGACTGATTTGTGCAATATATTGTCATCTGATCCTGACTGATTTATGAAATAAATCGTCTTCTGATCCGGACTGATTTATGCAATAAACTATCTGCTGATCCTGACTGACTTATGCAATAAATCACCTGCTGATCTTGCCTGATTCATGCAATAAATTGTCTGCTGATCCTGAATGATTAATTCAGTAAATCGTCTGCTGCTCCTGACTGATTTATGCAATAAATCGTCTGCTGATCCTGACTTATTTATGCAATAAATCATCTGCTGCTCCAGACTGATTCATGCAATAAATCGTCTGCTGATCCAGAGTAAAAAATAATGCCAAGCTGAGCACATGGAACCATTTGAACCCAAACGTAAAATTGAACTTTCATACACTGTGCATAGAGCTTTGTTAGACACCTTCATCAACATCCATGGCATGGGTCAGTCCAAGATTGTCGTTGCCTTGTTGAACCTTAGGACCGTTTTATTTAACATTTTGTATCATTATGACCTTTCTATAAAACTTTCAATAAAGCATTATTGATTTCCTTTTAATTCATCAATTTCGCTTATGTCCCTTTCCAATCAATAAATATATACTCAATTTTAGACACATGTTGGTAAAGATTTTTTATTAATTATGCCTTCTTCGACGAAGAGGGGGTATATTGTTTTGCTGGATGTCGGTCGGTCTGTCAGTCTGTCGGTCTGTCGGTAGACCAGTTCGTTGCCGAAAAATAACTTGTGAACAGATTGACCGATTGACTTGATACTTCACATGTGCATTTGCCTTGGACAGTAGATGACACCTATTGAAATGGGGTCACTAGGTAAAAGGTCAAGGTCACTGTCACACTTAGTGTGAAGATCATTTCCGATCAATACGATTTGCTTGATACTTCACATGAACATTTGCCTTGGACAGTAGACGACCCCTATTGAAATTGGGGCCACTAGGTAAAAGGTCAAGGTCATTGTTACACTAAGTGTGATGATCATTTCCGATCAATAACTCGTCAACGAATTAACCGATTGGCTTGATACTTCACATGTGAATTGGCCTTGGACAGTAGAAGACCCGTATGGAAATTGGGGTCACTAGGTTAAAGGTCAAGGTAACTGTCACAATAAATGTGATCATCGAGGCCCTTTTTGGGGTGGGGCATATGTCTCCAAACGCGGAACTCTTGTTTTTTTATTCTATGTAAATCTTTTCGAATGGCATTGTATTTCAGCGGTTATGCGAATCTTTTTTAACACATCCAACGAGCAAAATGCTTACGAGATCGGTCAGCTCATCTCGCAGTTCCGCGACGTCAAGCCGGCGGTAGTGATGGGGGATTTCAACGTCCACGGCCGCCCTACTCCGGAGGGCAGCGGTTATGGTACTCCTTCACCGGCTGGCAGCGGAAATAGTACTCCTACACCGGCTGGCAGCGGTTATGGTACTCCTACACCGGCTGACAGCGGTTATGGTACTCTTTTTTGATTTATAAAACACTTGTACAGTCAGTCCCATGAAAAACTATGTATTATGGACATACTAACTATTCTTCGAAACTAAGGACTAAGCTTACGTGTAAATTGATAGATCCTAGTCAGTCGGACGATCGTGAACAAATATACGGAACTTGGTGAAACGCTTGAAAAATAGCTCAACATACATGATGCAATATTTCTGTCAGTCATGCAATTATCTTAGCTATAATGTTACATACAACATGCTTTATGACGCTTTTTTTCGAGTTTGCTTCGTTGTGTTCACATCATACAGCAGAGCTTTCTTAGTTTTTTTCGATGCATTCAACAAACGTGTTATACATTTAAACATCCAGTGGGCGATTGACCTTTCAACCTACTCGGGACACAATGTCTGATGTTGCTTAACAGTAGTTCCATGTTATGCTATAATACTTTATGCATAATCACACCGAAAAGAAAGCAATTACACACACCGGCATAAATAATAAATAGTTGCAATCAATAATAATAATATATTTTTACACTTCAAGACCAGTTCCTGCGACTCACCACTGTGTTTAACACTGATGTTTCGGACCAGTGCTCCTTCTGTCGGTCTCCTGGCAACGTCTACAACGTCAACGACGAACCCTCCGACACGGTCATTGATTACGTGTTCGGAAATGGGTTATGGATATTCAACACTAAGGTAGCATGCATTTTTGTGTGGGAGGCGGTAAACTACAACGGGCGAGGCATGGTATGGTATTGCGCAAGGGGGGGTTAGAGGGTTATGGTAAGGGTTAGGGTTAGTGTTAGGGGTCGGGTTAGGGTTTGGGTTAGCCTAAACCCAACCCTAACCCTAACCCGACCCCTAACCCTAACCCTTACCTTAACCCTTTTTTTGGGTTATCACCCCTATACCATGCCTCGCCCGTTGTAGTTTTCCGCCTCCCTTTTTGTGTACCCGTCGTACAAACAAACACTATTTGGCACAGGAAACATTTTCCACTCCCATGATTTCGCGGTCTGCAATTTGCGACCCTTATAGTGATCTTACCTTAGGGAATGCATTTTTGTGTACTGTAAAATCCATATCTTTTGGCAGAGAAAACTTTTTCGGCTCCTATGATTTCGCGGTCTGAATATTGCGCCCCTTATAGTGATCTAACCTTAGGGGTATGTACAACCGCGTAATACGCAGTTTGGGAGACCACTGTGAACAGTTTCATTGTAAAGTCTACTTTTAATGGTGATTTATTTCTTGGAGAGATAAGCACCACACACTGCAAACTATGAGGAACCTCTTTGGAGAAGTTTTATTTCTTCGAGGTAATCGCCTCCTATGGGGATTTATACCTGCGCAGCTTGCTACATTTAATACCACTGTGATACATTTAATTTTAAAAGCCAAATCGTCATTCTGATCCCCTTTAGAATGATTGTATAATCGCGCAGTGCACATGGTAGCATTGTTAATTAAGTTAACCTTACATACACTATAATTATTTCCTCGTTTATCTCAACTGTATAGTGGCAATCAAAGTTCATCAAATCGAATGACTTGTATTTATAATAACATTGAAATATGTGCAGCTTCATGATATCAATAAAAGGGTAACCGTTTTGCGTTATTCTATTATCGTTGTATATTGTTGTATAACAAAAGAGGATCTTTGTTGGATTTGGTGGAATATCGATTTTTAATCACGAGTGATGATAGAAAACATATTTTTTTTAAATATGATCACAAGTGAATTAAAATCGGTTTTCCACCGAATTCAACTAGAGTTTTTTTCTTACAAATGATTATTTGTGTACATTGTCAAAAATAGTTCCGATAAAACAATGACAATTATCGATTATTTCCACTGTAAATTTTCACTGTTTGAAACAGTGAATTTTCAGTTTTGATTCACTGATATTTCTCTATAAACCACCGGAGAGCATAAAATAAAAGCCGTTAATTACATGTATATTTCAGCGCGTGTTCACCCCCGACACAGTTTCCATTACGCACAAAGGTCAGGAGGTACCACTCAGCGATCACTATGGCATCACTGGGGAATTCTTTGTCCTGCCGAGCGGGTGGGATACAGGATAGTTGAACTAGATAGCGCGTTCCCCCTAGCGAAATCCTCGTCAAAGAAGTAGATCAATATATGTATAAATGAAACCTTCCAAATATGGGTTCTCATTGATGTATTGCACCGGATTAAAATCATATGGAAACAAGTTTGTTTCATTTAGTTTTTGTATGCGCGATACCTTTTTAGATAATCGTCGTGAAATTGTGTATATATTCCATTTTGCGACGTAAGAAAAACATTAATGTCTATAAATATGTTTATAAATTAAACCTTCCAAATATAGATTTTCATGGATGTATTATATCTGATTAAAATCATATTAAACTAAGTTTGTTTCATCTAGTTTCTTTATGCGCGAGACATCTTTAGCAAATCGGACATGCATTTGTGTAGATAGTCCGTTTTGCGATGTAACAAAAAGATCGAATGCAGTTCTTTAAAAGAAGCAGTTTTCAGTGAAATTTCCTATGTTCATTTAATATAATTAATTGCAATAAACATACATAGTATTGATCTCTGTGGTTGGTAGTTTTAAATGGATAACCATCAGGCTTTTGATTTTTTGACTAACATGAATTATGTTTATGATTAAGAAACCTATTCAACCATACCATGTCCCTGACGTGAACACATACACTGACATATAACTTCTTTGAAACTTGTTATGTGTTATGATATAACTACTTTAACTTGTACCAGTATATGCTGAACAATTATGCCATACATCCTCAAATTGAAAAAAAATAAATATTAACCTTACTTGCAGAGACTCAACTAAGATTCGAACAAGCGTGCTATACAAATGGTCCAATGGAATAAAACGCAGTTAAGCAAGAACATGGATGCATACCTAGCTCGCCAATGGAAGGACAAAACGGTTTTTATTATCAAAGACAAGCCCTTTCTCTTCAGCAATACATTTTTTTAAATATCTGGACCATGCTTGTAACGGTTTTGTATTAAAATGTAGTGGCAACATCAATATAAGGATTACTAGTATTATAAAAATTATTGATGCTCCGGTCAAGAAATATTAACTTAAACAATATTTTGTCAAGTGTTTTTTCTGCGTTTTTAATTGTATTGAAGTCGTATCATGGCAGTCAGTTTTCCATATCACTCTTTTCCTTGGTAAGCTGGTTTACCAGTACCAATTGTGCATTTACTTATGCATGTAAATGACAAAAACTGTCCTACTGGAATTAAGAGGTAGGGGATAATATTCGTCGAAAGGTTTTCATGACCAATCCCCATACAAGTAATGTGGCCGGACCGGGGATCGAAGCCGCTATTATCATCGGATTTGTAGTCTAGCGCTCTGCCAGCCTTCGACTAAAAGTAAAATTGACTAGACCACCAATATTTCTAAAACATTTAAGTTTACGCAAGCCTGTGTTTAACCTGGACGTACTATTTAATATCATAATGTAAAATACGTTTAAAGGCATTAAAAATGAAATTTCTGCTCTTATTCTTATCATGATTTCATTATTACCACTGAATCTGGTAGTCGCTCAGAACAACCAGGTCTTTAGGTATATGTCACACATCAATGTCATTGGGTTATTATAGATATTAAATAGGAAGGCTTTGTCCGGCATTGTTGATGGGATTGTAAATGCCTTTGCAGACGGGATAAACATCTTGAGACAGTTTGTTGTGCAAAAACCAGGCGAGTCCATGTCAATTGTATACTTTCATGACAAATATACAAAAATAAACGTTCTCTTTAAGCTCACCTGAGCACAACGTGTTCTCGACAACATTGCCTGCAGGTGACGGCAGCATCATCTAGATAGACTTTACAAAGTTCCGCACAATTATGCCCCTGTGGTCAAACCGGTCTGGCCCTTGGGGTCTCCAGTTTTGAATTGAGTCAAATGGGTAAAAGATTGTTAAAATCTGCTTACCGCAAAGCCCATGACTTTCGCATGTGTTATGAAGTATCAATTAGAGGTCGTCTACACAGTGTGTTAGTTTTATGCGGTTTGCAGGGCACTTGTTTTACATTTACTTTTTTAGGGAATAATTATTATTGTCTGAAACAACACAGCCTATTGCCGTCATATTTTGTATTTATAATTATATAGAGGGCAACTACACAGTTTGTTCAAATCATACCCAAGACGTCAACGATTACTACGCACCATGGTTAATAGTTTCATATTGACATATAAGAAAACACATTTTAAAATATCTACACTAAAATGGTCCGGAAATTTGATATTTAGCGGGTATCTACAATAGTGTTCGTCTACACATTTGTTTTTAAATTATGTCAATTGGGTAAAAACTGGCCACAATTCACTTGTCGCATTTCCATATATAGACTGTGTTAGCAAAAAAACTTGCAAAAGCGTCCCCGAAAGGACAAGGCCCATAGGTGTACAATTTGGAATGAACCATCAGATGTAATCCTTTACTAAGTTTGTTTGAAGTATGCATCTGATGTCAAAATCGACCACACCCGTGTGGTGGTGTGAAATGTGTTTTGATCAATTACATTGCAAGAGATGTTTAAATGATATACATATCGTCAAAAGACGATTATTGAGTATTATAACACGTAGCTTTAGTTTCTCAGGTGAGCGTACATAGATCATTGAGGTCATATCCTTTCAGAACAGAAAAACTTTTAAACAACATATTATAAGTAAAATGCATTCGTACATTTTGTTGCGCATTCGAACCAATAACTAACGTATACTACTACTTCTACTACTATTGCACGAAATCAATCCGTAAGACTTTTTGCCGGAGCCTCATTTTGTACGACACGAAATGATATATGACGTGATCATGATATCATGAACGATGATACTGATAATGATAATGGCATGGAGGCGGAATGTCTCGGAAAGAATCAGGTATATGTGATCACATCGGAGAATGTAAGCAAGGTCAAATGTAGTAAATATTATATGTGTTATCTCTTTATTATATATGCGATCAGTGACGAATGTCCGCAAGGTAAAAACTCAAGAATTTGTCTAAATTGTAGTTTCTGTCCAGCATAGATGGATATTCAAATTGGTTCGCTGATGTCAGACATGTTGTCAGTCCGGTTTTCATGTCCAAAGTCCATGGAACATTTAAACATACAATTATTTTACAATTCGACTGTACATTTGAAGTGTTGATTATAAATGTATAGAAACATTTTGCTACCTCGCATAAAAAAATGCATGGTTAAATGATATATTGTTATTCAATGAACCACATGGAAAAGTTCATGGTAATACTTGAAGATTAAATACTTGAGAAAAGCATTAGTGTTGTCATACTATGAGATTTATAAGAAAAGTTTTTTAAAAAGACAATCGGCGTTTAAATTATATTGATTTCGCTATTGTCGTAAATTAATATACACAATCCGGACATAGATGATCGGTCAAGCTTCTCCTAGGATCCCCGTGTTTTGCTGCTTATAATGAGATATATCGAACACTGGATTACTAGGCCCAAAATTGCGTGGGATAACATGTAGATCATACGCCTAGTGATTAAGTACATATACACAGGTAGGGGCAGATGCATAGACATTGTTGCCATTTTACAATCGTAAAGGGTTATTTTACGTACCATGCAGCATTTTTAATGCTGCGTCTTCTAATCATAGACCACAGCTGTTGCCATCCGACCAATCAGAAAGAAGAAAAAGTAAGATAACCACCATTTATGTGTTGTTATATTTAAGTCCCGTATTCCACGTGCCAAAATACTCAAATCCATTTTTTTTAAATTTGCTTGGCCTGTTCATTTAATTACTGTGCCCGAGGGCTGATGGTTGCATACCCCAATACCGAAAGATAGGGCAATACAATTTTGTCTACTTGTGTTTTTGATGAGCGTTTTAAATTACAAAGAAACGACAAGTCAAAATGATCAAACAACTCAAAAAATAGTTCAGGTAAGTTAATAAAGCAAACAGAACTCGAAGTTTATAATATTCATGATCAGATTTGTGCTAAGACCATTACATACACATATATGCACATAAAGAAGTGTGAAATATTACATATACATTTTCGAACTTTTTAAAAACAAATTCCTATCAACTGTTTAAAAAAATGTGATAAATATAGCAATATAAAATAATGCAAAAATTGTCTAACTAAATTGAAGTGCAGGATAACTTTCTAGATTTTACTTTGCATTCAACATTAATGGTTTATTTGTGTACATTTTGATCATGCTAAAATGTTTGATTTGAAAAATCATCGGATCAGTCGGTCCGAGAAACTGACCATCAATAACCCATGGCCTAACTGGGCATCTGTGACTATATTTTTTTGTCCTGCGCCTCCGTCTACTATCTACGTGGCTTTTAGTAATTGGTACACGTGTGTGTCTAAGTCAGAGTAAAAAGTCAGAGTTTATTTACCGGTCCTCTCAGCGTCTTCGCGACTTCCCTATGTGTGGACCTGAGTAGTTGATACACGGTCAATAGTTCAAATGTATTTATGTTTGTTTTAGTGATGAAGCGTGATATCAAAACTTGCACATGAGACACTTATTTATTGATATAAATTAAGTAAAATCCAGTGATGATACAAAATTAAGCGTTATCATACGGAAAAAGAACCAAATCTTCGTTTTAGTTTTAGTTTTTAAGTGTTTAGCTTTTAGGTGTACTTTCTATTCAAAGGAATCATGTCTAGCGAGTGATACACGGATTCATGTTACTATTTTTGGTTTCTTTATTTCAATTTTTAGCTTAGAATAAAATGAGGCATTTCCAACTATTCGTCTTTCTGGCGGTGCTCGACAGTGTACACGGACTGGGACGTTGCAGACATAGGCCATTGTATCGGAAAGTTAAGGTCAGACTCTTCATTCTCTATTGCTAACATTTCGCTGTTTCCTAAACGTTCTGTGATTTCTGTGTCGACGCATTTGCAAAGTTGCATATTTTATCACCATAAAAAAACTGTGATTTTGCCTTTAACTTACTAACAATACTCTGTGATTTATTTATTTGCTTATTTGATTTATCTTTAGATTTACAACACAAGTTATGTGATTACGTGTTTTGAGTAACTTTTGTGGGTTTTTTTTTGTGGGGGGGATGTATCTGTTTTCCATTTGTATTCTTCCTGAGGTGTTTTCATTGATTGTTTTACTGAATGGTTTAATACCTTTTTGTATTCAGAGTTTTAATACAGTATTGTTCTGAACAGTTGATATGTATTCTTATTTAATTGTTATTAAATATAAAAAAAAATCAAAAAGCTTTCATTCATGTTAAGCGGCATGGTGTTTATTTTTATTATTAAACAGAAAGGATTTATGTTGATCTTTTCACTGAATAGTTTTGACATTGTATGTTTTATGGAGGGTTTGAATATTTATTGCTATACTGTAGGGGTTTGAATTAGCTGTGTCACATAGTTTTTGGTCTTGTTATTTAATATCAGGGTTTTTAGACTCTTGAAATGTGTCAAAGGTGTTGCATTCATTGTTTGTGGCTTGTATGTATTGTCTTACATCAGGTTTTGATGACACTCCAGTTGTAATGGATGGTATTGCATTCATTGTAGGCATTGACGTTCAATACGGGGTTGACCGGCATTGTGGAAATTAAGAACCCGGGCGCCGATACCAGCCAAGACGACAGACGGACGGCAATTATAAACGCCATTCGATGCGAGGATGCAGACATCGTATGCTTGCAGGAGGTAGGGGCACTAGGCCTTGCAATTTTGACAATTGGCTTATCCGTCTCAGGCTCTTATGTATTTGCAAGATCATGCAAAAAAAACATTTTGATTATTTAACACTTCTAATTGGGAAGAGTACAATTTTTAAACAACAAAACTATCCTCGTTTAAAAAATATTTAAAGAAATATATGAAACTTTATCTAGTCGATTCACTCGGTCAAGTACCGTGTTAATGAAGATTACCACTATGAACATTGATTGCATAAGTATTGCAAGTTAATATGTAATACAACAATTAATAAGTTATTAAGTTTTATCGAGTTTTTTCGAGTCATTGTTTTTCCTGACTAATTTGTAGGTTTTGAAAGAAAAGTAATGGGCAGGCAATTTTATATGAACGAAAACTGGTTGCAAATTCTGATTCGAAAGAAGTTTTGCTTTAAATTCTGATACGAAGAAGTTTGGTCGCAAATTCTGCCATGAACGAATTAATATGATCGAAGAAGGTTGGAAGAATTCTGGTATGCAGAAGAAATTTTGATGCAAACACTAAAATAAAAGAAGGTTTTGGGTTGCACATTCAGCGTCTGCTTCCGTTTCTGAATGTAATCAACTATGTTATTCGAAATTACGTCCGTTTCTGAATGTAATCAACTATGTTATTCGAAATTGCGTCCGTTTCTGAATGTAATCAACTATGTTATTCGAAATTATTCTAATGTTGAAACTTAACAGGTTATTCAAAACTGTAGAAACATGTTCAGTTGAAACTTGGAATTTACATTTTTTTTTTATTATATAATTACAAATTAAAATTTGAACATACTTTTAAAATCAATTTTCGCAATCCAAAGTCCCATATTTAGCTTGGCATTTTTAACATATTCATCAGGATATAATACGTAATCCAATATATTAAAATGAGTCTGATATTATGAAAAAACTGATCGAAGTATTATAAGATATATAAACACCGGATAAAATCCTGTTTACAAACTTATCGGAATAACATATGGACTTAAAAACGGTTCTTGGTATTTTGCACACACATATCTGGAAAGAATACGTAATATTAAAACGGACCCTATCAGTTTCCACACTTACAAATGGGTTAAATTAATCTGTTCATTATGACGATGAAAATGATCCGGATATAATATATAAATCAATCAAACATGACAAAACCCTACCATGTGATACAGGATCATCAAAATAGAATGGCTCTTCCGGTCCCGAATTGTTTTCTTCTCATTTTAATGTCGCTTGACAACATGACATTGATTGGACCATACTTGAGCACGTTGTTTTTTGTCTTATAATGAAGGAGATTGTCAAACAGATAATACAGACAATTTGAGTTTAATATCAAATGTTCTAGCAAAGTTTGATGATTTCATTTTAGCATATCAACTTCTAAAACAGGGTTATTTTGTATACAATAGTATTGATTAAATTGTTGCTTAGGATATTTAATAAAAGCTCGGATAATATTTTTGTTTTTGTAAGATAAAAAGTGCCCCATATATTAAAGAGTGCGATTTTTGAAGATGTGAGTTTGAATCTCACTGGATAATCGTATCTTAAATACCCGGCAGTGTATATGTTGTTCTCAGCGATTTTATGTAATATAAAATGCTTATAATGTAATGGAAAAGACGTTATCTGCCTTGTTTTCAGTTTGTTTTTGTCTTTATTTGGTGGAAACATCATCGATAGGCGCTTTAAACTAGTACAAATAATAAATTAATTCATATTTTATTTCCAGGTCATGACCGGAAAGGACATCGAGGCGTTCTTGACTGGTCTACAGGACATATACCCGCACTCGCATAGCAGCCTGCACCTTACCGACGGCACATTTCCGCCACAGACATATCCGCCCGTCGGTAGGTGGTGCTAGAAATAACTGCTAATTAATATATAGGGCTTTAATTTACCAAAGGCTATACTTTTTTTCTATATTATATAACTAAAACGGATATTTGTATCTTTAAAATGTGTGATATATCTTTAAAAGCCTTTTCTCTGGCTAGAATTTATTCATTTGGGCATATTGGCTTGAAATGCCTAATTTTACCAGCTGTTGATAAACTAAAGGTCACACCTAGGTTGGACAGATACGACATAAAATGCAAATTGGACATTTTTAATTTTATCAGCTGTTGCTTAAGGTCAAATCTAGGTTCAAGAGATACGTCGACAAATGCCGATTGTGGTTTTTTGTATTTTATCAGCTCACAGCTGTTGATAAAAGTCAAACCTAGGTTGGACAGCTACGTCGCAAAATGCAAATATCACATATGTGCAACAGTGCGTCGGCCTCTGTTGCTTTTTGGCGACCCAGCGTGAATACTGTAGCTTTTTTTCATAAAGCTAGAAATATTGCAATCTCAATGAAATCAACTTCAGTCTGACGCTTCTATATTATCGACTAACATCGCGAACAAATAGAGGGAACGTTGGGATTTAATTTAAATGAGATTTTTTAGCCATTGTGACTTATGGTGTTATTAAAGTACTTTCGCCATCGATATTCATGCGTAGAGAACAATGGTTTAAACAAAGTCTACCACTGTCAGAGGGGCCATAATAGTAAAACTATTATAAACTACTAGTGTTAAATTAGGGGCCTTTAAAGCTATGACGTAAAGTATGACCAAGGCGTATCCGCTAATCTAGGGTCGTGGAACCAGCTCGTTCATGGAAAAGAAGCACAGGCTAACAGGTGACAGAGACGTAGCCTCTATGTATAGAACGGTCTTTCCAGAAAAGCATCTGCCTATGAAATACGTACTTTCGAATAAATTTTATACTATTCATCGATCTATGATTTTTAACGTTCACGTGTACATATACAAAATGAAATATAGAGATGTTTTGCAAAATTGAATAACTGTTATCCTTTTGTATTTTAATGTAAAACCTTCGAGTCAAGTTAACACATAAGTTTTGCACGTATGTACCCACATAATCATACATTTTCTTAACAAAAGCATTCTATATTGAAAATATTTGATAGATGTATGCCATGTGATACGTAAGAAAGAACTTGACACGTATCAAAGTGCACTATTTGTTAAAAAAAACATTCATGCTACTTTTTAGATATTTTTAAACCGCGTTAACGCAGGTTTTGCTATGCCATCTCCAATCTTAAAACATTATAAGAGAGTTCTTAGTGAACATCAATACTTACCCTACAGAAAATAATGACATAAGAGGTGTAATTAACTATTAACATGTCTTCTATAAAAATCAAGATGATTTGTTGAGAATTTACTATTGCAAATCGCAAGTATTTAGCATACTGTAACCTTAATACACGCCATTGATCGTTTTAACTAGACCTAAAATCATGTAGTAAGTTTCCAAATAATTTCCGTTTAAGGATTTGGCGTAAACATTTAATATTTAGCGAATTGCCATAACGCTTGATACTCGTTTACTCGTTCGAGTAAACATTAAAAATAAATAGACAAAAAAAATGAGACAGGGACCTTAACAATTTGTTTAAGTCCCCTTAATGAAAGTATTAACCGCCAAAATATCAGTTGGCAAAAGGTTAAGGAGTAGATATTAATGTTACACTTTCAGACGATGACGTTGTATTACATGTGTCCTTCCGTGTAAATTTAGTTTCTACAAACAAATGACTTGCGTTTTGCGAAGTTTTGATTTTTTAGTGTGAGCTAATTATCTTATTTGCATTTTTGGTAAAGCCTTGTTGCGCTTATATACACTTGTTTTCTGTAGCTTTCTACAAGAAATTCGCTGTCCCGGATCATATGTCTACAAATATAAACATTATTTTTTAAATGCCAATTTGTCATTTAGCAAAATAATCTTTATTTTGAACACTTTTTGTCCGGCCGTATTGTATTGTCATAACAATCCCCAGCTTCATTATAAATGCACAATGGTCAGCAATCAGCATTGATTTTGAGGTACCAGATGTCGCCTAGCAGATGATACACGTAAACTGATAAAAAACAACATTTATCGAACTGAACGATGATTTTTTAATTTTCATAAAATATCGCAAATATTTGTAACAAATGTTGTCTTTGCCCCAGTTAGTATAGTTAACTGAGTAGTTATTTTTACTTTAATAAAAAATCACATTTTACATCCAGTTTTAAAATACAAAATTTAACACTAAATATATAAAATAAATGCAAATTTCAATTTACTGCTCTCTCTTATTAATATCCAGCCACACACATTTTGTAAACCCGCTATGTATAAACTCAATTGTATATTGACTGTACATATCTCTATGATGACATCATTAAATTAGTATGGTAGTTCTAGTAATACGGATCGGAAAAAGAGTATAAACATATGAAATGTATTGATGTCATTTTAAGTTTCATAAATTAATAGGAAGATATGGCTTTAATTTACCAACGGCTACACTGATTCTATATAATACAACTAAAACGAATATTTGTATCTTTAACATGTGTAACAAATATTTTAAAGCGTTTACTCTGGCTGTGTTATTTTATTTGGTTGACCAATCGCGGTATGTTTTTGTGAAATGACTATGCAACGTCAAGTGACGTCACGCAATGTTTACAAATTTCTGGTTTTATCGTGACGTGTACATTCTTACTAATTATCTTCGCTAATTCAAAAGCACGTGCTAATAAAATCCGAAACTCGTTGTCATTTTATATGATGATTTATTAAACTTGTTCATGATATTTGTTAGGAAAATTGCCGATGGCTCGCTTACTATCAAACTTCCTGACCTCGTTTTATAAAATGTGCTATGAAATGACAAGGAGTGTGGGATCCTAAATTTGTATTTTCTCTGGCTCGCAGTTGAAAATGCAGTGCTAGTTAGAACAAAATCAAACCAAATATTTCGTGATTTTATTTTTTTTATTGGTTTATTTAATCAATTTCAAATATTAAAGTTCGTGTTAAAAACATATCTGATTGGAATTGCTATTTTAGTCGTATTACCGTTAAACAACTATAGTATAGTTTATTTAATAACCCCGCTATGCTTAATGTCAGTCGCTTACCTGTTAATTCTTAAATATGAAATGCAATGGCTAAACGAGCATTTAAAATTGCTTACGAAACTACCGTGGATATATTCGCTCGGACTGAAAGTGGGTTAGTAATAAGAAGGTTGTTGTTATTCTTCAATTTATCTAGTTTTGATAGTGGAAAATATCAGCAAGGGATTTTATTTTACTGTTGTAAAATGTGTTTTTTTTTAAACATAAAAGTATATATCATGATGGCGTATATCATGCTGTTGATTAGGAGAGTTGTATCCGATCAACATTTCTATAGAAATGAACGAAAGCACCATGCAGTAAGCGTCGTTGAAAAATCCCTCTAATTTTCCATTTTGCTAATGCAGAACTAGAGTTTATTCATTTGAGCATATGTGCTCGAAATTGCTAATTTAAACAGCTCACAGCTGTTGATAAAGGTCAAACCTAGGTTGAACTGAAACGTCGCAAAATGCAAATGTCACATCTGTGCCACAGTGCGTCGGCCTCTGTTGCTTTTTGGCGACCCGACGTGCAAAGTGTAGTCTTTTTCATATGGCTAGAAATTGCAATCTCAATGAAATCATCTCCAGTTTGATGCTTCCATAACATACACGTACAGCGACAACAAATGGAATGAACGTTTTCATTTTAATACAATGTTCAGCCATGGCAACTTATGGTGTTGTTTAAATAGCTTAGTACTGTCGCCATTGATGCGTAGAGAACAATTGTCATTACACAGTCTACCACTGTCAGAGGCGCCATAATTTGTAAAATTATTATAAAGTACATTATTGATTTTTCAAATAAGAGGCCTTCACAGCTTTGACGTTAAGTATGGCAAAGGCTTATCCGCTAGTCTAGGGTCGTGGGTAAAGTATTGCCAAGGCTAATCCGCTATTCTAGCAAGGGTCATGGGGCTATCTCGTTCATGGACAAGAATAACGGGCTAACAGTGGGTGGGACAGTGACGTAACCTCAATGTATAGAACGATCTTTGCAGAAAAGCACATGCCTATTAAATACTTACTTTCGAATTAACTTTTTACTTTTCATCGATCTATGATATTTAACGTCCAAATGTAAATATACAAAATGAAATTTAGCGATGCATTGCAACATTGAACAAACTGTAAACCTTATGTATTTAAATGNCCCCCAAATTATACATAAAAACATTCTAGGTTGAAAGCATTAACATAAGGTATATTGTTTGAAACGTAAGAAAGAACTTGACACGTGTCACAGTTCACTTTTTTTTCAACATTTTTTTCAGGCTTCTTTTAAGATATTTGTAACCCGCTTTTTTGCAGGTTTTCCCCTGTAGTCTCCGATCATTAAACATAGCAAGAAATGTCTTAGAGCACGTCAATGCTTACTCTACAGCAAAGAAAAACATAAGGTGTGTCATAAACTAAAACATGTCTTCCAGTGAATCAAGATAAGTTTTTGTTGAGAGTATACCATTGCAAATCTCAATTGTTTACTGTACTCTAACCTTAATATACGACATGGATCGTTTTTATTATTATTAGAGCTAAAATCCTGTGGTAAGTTTCGAAATGATTTCGAAAAAGTTTTTGGCGTACACATTAAGTATTTAGCGTATTGCCACATCGCCCGATACTCGTTCGAATTAACATTGAAAATAAATATACAATGTAAAATGATACAGGGACCTAAACAATTTGTGTAAGTCCCCTCAATGAAAGTATTAACCTCCGAACATAGAAAACAAATTGGTTAGCAAAAGTTTAAGGAGTAAACATTAATGTAACACTTTCAGACTCTGGCGTTGAAGTAAAAGTGTCGTTCCTTGTCAATTTAGTTTCTCAAAAAATGAGTTGCGATTTTTGAAGTTTCGATTTTTGTATGCTATACCTTATTTCCATTTTTGGTAATGCTTTATTGCGCGTATAAACGCTTGTTTTCGGTTGCTTTTTTTCAGAAAAATTCGCAGAACCCGGACAATATTTATACAAAGATAAAAAAAAGGAATACTTTTAAATACCAATTCGTCGTTTAGCAATAAACTTTGTTTTGCACACGTTCTGTTTGGTTGTATTGCAATGTAAAACCAATCCCCAGCATCATTATAAATGCACAAGGGTTATCATTGCTATAGAGGTCCCACATGTCACCCAGCAGATAATATACATGGTTTTCAAATGTATCGACATATGTTGTATTTCAAACTGAACGATGATTTCAAAACTGTATATTTATAAAATATCACAAACA
The DNA here is from genome assembly GCA_007657795.1 of Dreissena rostriformis. Lineage (NCBI taxonomy): Eukaryota > Metazoa > Mollusca > Bivalvia > Myida > Dreissenidae > Dreissena > Dreissena rostriformis. The sequence continues at coordinate 61,805 of VMBQ01002631.1, forward strand.
TGTGAAACATATGTCGTTTTGCGCCAGTCAGTCAAGCTAACCAAGTAGTTATTTTGATTTTAATAAAGAAATCATATTTTATATCCATCCTTAAAATACATAATTAAACACTTACTCTTTTACAAAATGCAAACTTAAACTAACTGCTGTAAAAATAATATTTAGCTACAAAAATGTTTTAAACATCTTATCCATAGTGTTGATAGTCTATTGACTGGTAATATCTTAATGACATCATTAAATTAGTAAGGTAACGCTTGTAATAGGGATCGGAAATTCGGTAAAAAGAGTATGAACATAGGAATTTTGTTTGAGTGAGCTTAAGTTTCATAAATTAATAAATTGATGAAAACTGTTTTGGGTTAAAACATGTTTTATATACAGTTATATAATACATTGTATTAAGGTCCATATTTACTCAACAAACGTGTACGAACTTTGGTTTGAGTCAGGCACCTTAAATTTTGTAACCTGTAACCATTATTTGTCGACGGAGAAATAGCGTCGTGATTCAATATGCCAATATGCCTTTATTATTTGACGTTGCATTTCAATGCCTCTAATACCCATAGAGTTTTGATTTATATAGGAAAAGTCAAGTGCATTAACTCCGTATATTGTTTTACCATAGTACCCTCGTAATCCAAATAAAATATAATCTGGAGCGATGGCTATATTGGGTGCAACAACTCATTAACCCTATATCTACTATACATATTCAATTTATGTATAGCGGTCATTATATGTAGTCAATGACCAAAGTCCAAACACAGACCTTCAATTGAATGTCCCCTTTGTGTTTATAAAACTTATGTTAAGGCTTGTGATTGCTAATTTGTAACTTGAGTTTGCATTGACAAGCCTTGATGTAACTTTGGAAATAGCAAGTCTGCATGGAGACCCTGCATTTTGGGCCAGTTGGATCAATGTCACTGTTGCTTTATATAGATTTAAGAGTTTCTTTAAATTGACTTTAGTTAGTATGTAGATATATTTATGAAATGTTTTATGTATCTTACATTCTGATCTAAAGCTGGAATGCATGTGAGGCCAGTCGGGTTAAGGTCACTGTAACTATAAGCAGAAAAACGAATTTATTACCATAGGTAAAGTTTTTGATTTAGGTATGTTGCTGTAATGTTGTTGTGTGAATGAAGTGTACAGGCATATCTAGCCGAGGATTCAATTTGGGGCGACTCGATTTAAGTTAACTGTAACTAAAACTGACAATTTCCGCTTTTATGGAATCGTACGTTTAAATGATGTCTCTTCTTAGAAAAAAATCCAGTTTTTGCGGAAAGTGTCGTCCCGGATTAGCCTGTGCGAACTGCACAATCTAATCTAGGATGACACTTAACGAACAAGCATTTTGCCCAGTTTTCTTAGAACACGACACATTATCGCTAAGCGTACATACTAAATCACCGCGACCTATGTTGTGATTCAACGTTCGTCTGCTTTATTTTCAAGTCCCGCCATGCCCAGTTGGTGAGACGAACGCTTTACTTCTGTGCATCTTTACCAATTGCTCTTTAACGGGAGGCATCACGAACTTCTTTGGCTGCGTGTTCGCCAACTGCACTGCGCAATTCCTGCTGGTCTCGAAAAGTGGAGAGAAGTGTTTGTCCTGCATACTGAACCAGATACAGACCCCCAACAAGATTATCATCAAGTACCGTATACAATTTTTTGTTTCGAAATGACAACTCCCGTGTAACTTTAACCCATTTATGCCTAGCGTCTAGAAAAAAGGCCTTGGCAAACAGCTTAGACCCAGATGAGACGCCGCATGATGCGGCGTCTCATCAGGGTCTGCGCTGTTTGCTTTAAGGAATTCCTATAAGAAATATTCTAAATATAGAAATAATATACTTGACATCCCTTATTTTGGAAATAAATTGATCCAATTTAGAATGATGGGAGAGTCCACTATGCATAAATGGGTTAATTCAGATTTATTTTCTAGGACCTTTGGCAGCAAGTCACTGTTAGGTTTACTATCGCTGGATCATGCAAGAGAACACGCTGGATAGTACATATCATAAGTGCCATACTCTTTTTTCGATATATATCGAATCTATTACAGTATACGTTTTTTCACACTCCCCTTAAATCAGGACAGAAATTTAGGCGTGAGCACTTTGTGAAGACACGCCCATTAAAAGCACGAAACAACATCAACAACACTAACAGTAGAGTTGTTTTAATTTTTAATATTACCCACTTTGAGAGGATTAGCATACTTTTGTTTGTTTTATTTTTTTCGCATGTAGTTGCGCCTCCTCGAGCTCTCTACGTCCACTGGGGACCATGAACACCAACGGGCTGCTGATGCTCTCAAAACGGAAGTTCACATCCAGACGGACAGTTGAATTCCACCCTAACATCCCGGAGATTTTTGTTCGCGGGTATTTGGAAGCAAATGTGAATAATTCATATCTTTAGCATAATTATACGATTTAATGGCTCCGTATGTTTTTCCATTGTTTGTTTTGGCTTCTATGGTTACCTCCCACTTAACATGACCTTCTCACCATTTAAATATTGTAGTAAATACAGGTCATAATAAATGTGTAAACCTATCGCTGATCATATGTCAAAGATTCCATGGTCAGAAAAATGAGCTTAAAACCTACGTACAAAAAACAATTAAGAGTCGGCAAAGAGGGAACGGTCGTTTAAGCTCAGAAACAACATTTTACGCCAATTTAGTTTATTTTCTTTACTTATTTCGTGATTACAAAAAATGCTTGCCGTTAAGTGTTCTCTGGTAACGAAATCTCATTATAATAATATTGAGCCCGATTATTGTTTTATACAACATTTCATACATGTTTTTTAGATCGAAGACACAATCACTGCCATTTGTACACACCTTATCCCGTACGGCACCGGAATCAACCCCGAACGTAAGAAACTTCAATTCGTGTTACATCGACTATCTCGGGAATACTCCATGAGATAGATTTTTGCAATAATACTATAAATCGTCTGATGATCAAGAGTGAAGAAACTTCTGAATCTGATCGCTGGGAACCCATTTAACCCAAACGTGTAATTGAACTTTCATAAAATGTGCATAAAACTTTGTCAAGAACTATCATCAACATATATGTCATATAATTCAGTCACATATTTGCGTTGCCTTATTAAAACATGTGGGCCGTTTTATTTCATATAGTATGACATTTTGAAATTACGTTATAAAAGATTTTGTATTTCACTGTTTTTTTTTATTTCCATCTTTACTTTCATAAATGTAAACTCCATTGAGCGAACATAATGGTAATACATGTATATTTAATAATTTAGGTATGTAAATCCTGTACAATCTTCGAACATTTCAGCCTTTATGCAACCATTGTTTCCTACAACAAACCTGCAAAATGCCTACGAGATCGGTCAGCTCATCTCGCAGTTCCGCGATGTCAAGCCGGCGGTATTGATGGGGGATTTCAACGTCAACGGCCGCTCTACACCGGCACTCACCGGTTATGGTACTCTTTTATTGATTTATAAAACACTTAAACAAGCAGTCACCGGAAGTACCATTTATAAATTCAAATATTAATTATTCTACGAGACAGAGTACTAAGCTAACGTGTATAATGAGTCTCGAAGAATGGTCCGCGAACATGTTGAAACAAAGAACACAAAGCTCAACATACATGATGCAATATTTAAGATATTCATGAAATCGTCTATGTTTTATTGTGATTTGTACCATGATATATGAAGTATTATTAGTTTGTTTTGGTTTTGTTCACATCATGCTACAGATTTGTTTTAGTTTTATCGAGTCATTAAATAAAAAATGTTAAACCAAGTGTGAGCTTGACCTTAAACGTACGCGGGACACATTGCCCGATGTTGGTTAACATTTGTTCCAAATAATTATAGACTTCTTTACGCTTAATCACACCGGAAACAAATGAATACCCACACCATTATAAATTATGATAGGTTTTAATCCATTTATGCCTAGTGGACTCTCCCATCCTTCTAAATTTGATCAATTTATTTCCAAAATTAGGGATGTCTAGTATTTTTATTTCTTTTTTAGAAATTCCTTTAAGAAAAAGCGGAGACCCTGATGAGAGGCCGCATCATGCGGCGTCACATCTGGGTCTACTCTGTTTGCCAATGCCTTTTTTTCTAGACGCTAGGCATAAATGGGTTAAACAAGCAGTCACCGGAAGTACCATTTATAAATTCAAATATTAATTATTCTACGAGACAGGGTACTAAGCTAACTTGTATATTGAGTCTCGAAGAATGGTCCGCGAACATGGTGAAACAAAGAACACAAGCAAATTCGTTGAATTGATATCCCCCGCCAAACTAGAGCTATGTCACAGACGTGACGTATACCCCCACATGCTGCATTGACACATAATATATACAAAGGGCAATAACTCCGTTATCAACAGATGATGTACAATGCCATTTGACGTGCAAAATCCTCTTATCCATATATTTACTCATACCAAGTTTCAATTAAATCCGCCAAAGCACTTGTAAGATATGGCTCCGGACACAAAAGTTCTGGACTGACGGAGGGACGGATGTTAGGACGGACAACGCCAAAACAATATCCCTCCGCCTTTGGCGGGGGATAACAAAGCTCAACATACATGATGCAATATTTAAGATATTCATGTAATGGCCTACATTTTATTGTGATTTATACCATGATATATGTAGTATTCTTAGTTTCTTTTGGTTTTGTCCTCATCATGCTACAGATTTGTTTAAGTTTTATCGAGGCAGTAAGAACAAATGTTACACCAAGTGTGAGCTTGACCTTTAACGTACGCGGGACACGTTGCCTGATGTTGTTTAACAATTGTTCCAAATTATTATAGAATTCTTCACGCGTAATCACACCGAAAACAAATGAAAACCCACACCATTATAAATTATGGTAGGTTTTAATGATTTTATAATATATTTTAACTTGAAGATCAGTTCCTGCGACTCATCTCTGCGTTTAACACGAAAGTTTCCAACAAATGCTCCTACTGTCGGTATCCTGAAAATGTTTACAACGTCGACACGACATCCGACAGGGTCATTGATTTCGTGTTCGGTAATGGCGTCCGCATCTTCAACACTAAGGTATCGTGCTTTTTTCTTTACAGTACAACCGTATTATTTGGCAGAGGAATCATTTTTGGTTCCATGATTTGGCGGTATAAAGATTGCGTTCCTAATAGGGATCTATCCTTAGGAGTATTTATACCCAGGCAGAGCGCTATTGGGACGCCACTGTTAATAGTCTGATTTTAAAGTCTACTCTTTATAGTGATTTATTCCATAGGCAGATTTCAACCCCTAAGTGCAAAATATCGGAGACCACTATGAGGGGTCTGATTTTAAAACCAACTCTTCAACGTGATATTTTTTAGTTGATTCATACCCGCACAGTGCAGTGCGAAGGATAGCCGTTTAATTTTTCACTTTTAAATACGCTCAATTCGTCGTTGTCGGTTTAAATACTACCTAAACTTACACCGGCTATTCTAAGTATACTACAATGAGCCCCGCCTACGGAAAATACGCTAAAAGGCACCCGGGCATACTCCGGGTTACTTGTTTGGTATTTTTCCGTACCCCGGGTACTTTCTAGTATACTAATGAGTACCCGGGCTACTTTTAAGTATCACCTGAACCGACAATTACCAATCGAGTCTAACATACGGACACTGCCACACACTTTTTTTCTCGTTCATCTTGATTGTATAGTGGGAATCATACGTTAATCAAATCGAACGAATAGTATTTATAATAACGATAAAGACTATATGGCACACATAAAATAATAACCTTTATGCGAGTTTTTCTGCGGTGTATTTTAAAACATTCCTTACATGTTATGTTTCAGCGCGTGTTCACCCCCGACACGGTGTCCATTCCAGACAAAGGTCAGAGTGTACCACTCAGCGATCACTATGGCATCACTGGGCAATTCAATGTAAAAGCGAAGGAATAGATTTGGGAGGCACTTGATAGTGCGTTTTGAAATCGTGCGTCAAAATCATGCATTGTAAAGAAAGGCTATCAATATGTTAAGAAAAAAAACCTCATAAATACGGTTTCTAATGTATGTCTGACACCATATTTAATTTAAAAAAGTTTCATTAAATATTTATATCTATATTTAAATCGGCTTGCGTATGTGTATATATTCCCTTTTGTAACGTAAAAATCATTGAAAGCAATTTAAAAAAAAAAATAGTTGTCATAACATTTCCTTTATCTTCATTTAATATACTTATGAAAAAAATGACATGATAATATGTGGCTTTAAATAAATTACCATCAGAATTTTGACTTTGTGATTAGTTGAAACCTATTTATTTTAGCTCGATTGCATTGCAAGCCTATGGCTTATTGAAACGCTCTCTATTTCTTTTCCGTGATAATACCAGTACTTGGTATATTTGGGGGTCTAAAGAACGTTCCCGCAGTATGGCTCGAACCAATGATCTCCCGATCGCTAGGCGGACACCATGCCCACTACGCAACGGCGATCTTTGTGATTGACATAAGTAGCATTTAGACAAATATACTGAGTTTTATTTTGTGTAATGTTATATCTACCGGTACTTTAACTAGAATAACAAAGTATGCTGACAAACTATGTGATTTATCCTTTATGGGGAAAAAACAGATTAATGAATCGGACAATCAGCAGCCATACTATGAAGCGAACAAGCGTCATTTGGGCATAGCTGATTGGATAATAACGCAGTTAACTTATACAATGGATGCACATTCATGTACACATCCATAATTTTGACAGACCAGTTCTCTTTCTTGAGAGAAAATCTTAACATTTCTGAAAAATCACTAGTAAATGTATTGTACTTAAATGGGGAAGGGGGGGGGGGCACCAGTACCATAAGGATCACTAGTATTATACAAATCCTGAATGCTCCAGTCATTACGCATTAAGCAGAAGTTTTTTTGACGTTTTCATATGTATTTCAGTGATATTACGGCGGTCAGTTAACCATCGCGTGGAGCTAAAAATTAAAGAACAAAAAGCAAAGCCACCACTAACCAAACGTGAAAATTAAAATTAACCTTCATTGTCCGAAGATGCTAAGGTATATCCACAGTTTCGAGAATTCTAGCTATCAAGGAACATTTGCACATCCATTTGCAATTGTAATGTGGAGTATGTTTTCGAAATCCCAATGATTGCTCATAACGTACCTTTGAATGCGTATTCATTCTTCAAACATTATCAACTTCGCTTTCCAAAACAATTGTAGACGCCGCTGAACAAAATGGCGTCGGACGTCTTTAACAAAAACACTAAGACGACACGCTAAAAATGTTATTGCAACAATACAAATCGAGTGCACAGAAATATGGTTTTGGTGCAAAAAACCGCGTTATTTGTTGATTATTCATAATGCATTTTTTATCAGAGCTTTATTATTCAATTCTGTGTCACAAGATACTTTTAGTTTCCAATAAAAATACCTTGTTTATAATGGCATAATGATTCAAATGAGCGCGGTATAGAGCTACATATTAATCACACGCCATCTTGTAGACAAGGCATATCTAAAAATATTCGTAATAGTCATGCCAGGTTTTGAAAAATACGGAAGGCTAATTCTTATTTTGTCATAGGTGATAAACGAAATTACGTTTTTTTTTAATCGGTATTATAAAACATCGCACCACATAGAGTTTGAAACAACGTGCTGTCAATCCGAGGATGTTAATGTCAACCGAGGCGAGGCGTAAGGGAACATATTTAAAAATATACCACAAAGCCCACGGCTTTTGAATTTTGTACGTAGCATCATCACGAGGTCTTCTGCAAAGTTCGTTCAAATCGTGTTCGTTAAAGGTTACATATATCAAAATAAATCTTTAGTAGGTATCCTCAGATACTGTTTCGCAACAAAGATTGTTAACATTATGTCCATTGGGTAAAAACTGGACACGTCTCAGGTGTCACATTTCTCAAAAGCATTGATACATTTCCATTCGCAAACGAATCAGGTCCAATGCCAAGATCACTTTCAAATAAATAACTTTAACTTTAACTTCAAGTATACGATATGGATTTGGCCGGAGCCTCATTTTTGCGGCTCAGAACGATATATGACATGATATGATATCATGTGACATGATAATGATATGATAATCACAATGAGGCGTAATGTCTCGGGCAAGAATCACACCTATGTGATCACATTAAAGAATGGACGCATGGTCAAAACTTAAGAATTTGTCTGGACTTAAGTTTCGTTGCTGTGAAGATGAACATTCAAATTGGTTTGCAGTAGTCAGACACATTGTCAGACCGCTTTACAAATCCAAAGTCGCTGTCACATTTCTACAGACATTGATTATCAAATTTAACTGTAAATTTGATTGTATAATATAAATGTATACCATGTCAAAAGCAGTAGTGCGTTGTTTTTGGCGTCCACTTTCGGAATTATTTCATTTCTTATAAAGACTTATCATTTAATGAAAGCATGAGACCCGTTCAGTTGAAAAATCGATACTAAAAACTGACATTGTGACTTTTACAGCTACCAATATAAGACATTCTTCAAACATTGGATGTATTCGTGTTTATTTCGCGCAAATAATAATAATGACCAAACTAATTGTATGATAATGTTTAATAGTTTAATATGTTTCTACGTAACACTTCTCGAACTTACAATGTTATTTTTTAGCAAAACTAGTCGGAATCACGGAAAATGCCATCATCAGTTTGACAACGACAACAAAACATGGATAATTTGTCGGTGCATAGCATAACCGTGAATTCGATGCGAACCGTCTAAAAAATGTATATTGTTTAACGAAAGACTTAATCTGTATTAACATTGATGGAAGTTCAAAAAATGAGGTGGGATTACATCAGGCGTTCAATGTTTATATCCGATATTTAATTTCATATCAGTTAGCGCTCTGGCAACGAATTCCCAGGAACAAAAAGCTGTCTTGTGTGTAAGCAACAAGAAACTTCTGGTATTTGGCGGTTTTATCCAGAAACTAGTTTGTTAGTGAATTGGTTTGCTTTGGTGCAGACAGTACTTTGCCATCATTTAGCGTTATTATATAAACGAAAAAGACCAAATACATGATAGTAGCGTATAACAGAAAAAAGTCATTTATTTCACAAATCAACCACATCACTGACAACAGTGAAATAAATTAGCGTGATTAAAAAAAAATACGAAACTTGGCAAATTTAATGGGCTGGGTGGGTTACGCCGTTTCCGCCATCCTCTAAACCGCTTATGCACTAAGAGTATGATCTTAGCCACGCAATTTCGGGCCTAAAAATCCAGTGTTTGATAGATCTCGTTTAACGGGAGAAAAACACGGGGATCGCTTGCCAAATCATTTATGTCCGGATGTTGGGTATTAATTTACGAAAAAATCGAAATAAATATAATTTCAAAGCCGATTGTCGTTTTGAAAGTTATTTCTTGATAATCTCAATGAATGACAACACTAATTCTCTTCTCAAATAGTTAATCTTCAAATATAACCATGAACTTTCGAACGCGGTTCCTTCATTCATTCACAATATCCCAAACTTTGCGTTCCTTTATGCAAAGTAGCAAAATGTGTAAATAAATTTCTATTCAACATTTCAAATTAACTGTCGAATTTGAAAATAATTGTATTTTTAAATGTGACATGGAAGTTAGACATGAAAAGCCGTCTGACAATGTGTCGAACATCTGCAAATCAATTTGAGTATAAATCTATGCTAAAAAGAAAAAAAAAACATCAAGACAAATTAAGTCGTTTAAGATTTTACCATGCGTACATTTTGAAATGTGATCACATAGGCCTGATTCTTGCCCGAGACGTTCCGCCTTATTTCGAGTATGATATCACTATCATGTCTCATGATATTAGATCATGTCATATATCGTTCCTGCGTTCAAAATGAGGCTCCGGTCAATGTCATAAGAATTGATTGCGTACAGTAGTTGCAGTAAGGCATTCTGAAGTGATCTTGGTATTTGGCCTGATTTGTGTGAGCATTAAAACTCATCAAAGCTTTTTTAGAAATGTGACACCTGAGACGTGGCCAGTTTTTACCCAAGGGACATAATTTGAACAACCTTTGTAGCGTACCAATATCTGGTGATACCTAGTTAATGTAAGATGTTATAAGTTATTTTGATATAGATTCTAGTCCATATAAAAATTGTGCGGGTAAGCTTTCACCCGACGCGCATAATTTGAACAGACAAACATATTTCAAATATGCCCCCTAACGCCTCGGTTGACTTTAACATCCTTGGGTTAACAGTACGTTGTATCACCCTCTATATGGTGTTCAATTTTATAGTACAGATCAAACAGACCGTATCTTCGTGTATTACTCATTCAAAACTTTAAAATCAGCCTTTCGTACTTTTAAATACCTGGCATGACGCGTTAAGCTATTTTTAGATGTGCCATGTTAACAAGATGGCGTGTGATTAATATGTAGTTCTACACCGCGTAGGTTTACACCAGTAGGTCTTAAAATACAATACATCATTAATGAAAACGAAACGTATCTTGCGACACAGAAATGATTAATAAAGTGCTGGTTTTTCATGAATAACCAACAAATAACGCGATAAATGTGTGGGTTTGTAAAAAGCAGTAGCGACATATGTATGTGCACTGGATTTACATCGTGACAGATAATTGTAAGTGTGTCGTCTTAGATTTTTGTTAAATACCTCCGACACAAGTTTATTCAGCAGCGTCTACAATTGTTTTGGAAAGAAATGTTGATAATGTTTGAAGAATGATTAACCATTCAAAGACACGCTCTGATCAGTCGTTGCGATTTCGAAAAAAAGTCGTGTTTCTGGTTAGCACGATTCCCATGAAATGAAAACATACTTCTCATTATAATTGCTAATGGAATTGCAAATGTTCCTTGCTAGATAGAATTCTTTGAAACAGTGGATATATGTGAGCATCTTCAGACGCTTAAGGTAATTATTAATTTTCTGGTTTGTCCTTTGTTTATTTTATTTTTTGCTCAACGCGATGGTTGCATTTTTATGTCCCATGCGACATTAAGTCATTTAGCACACTAGGTGCATTGACAAATTAACGCTCTGACGTGTGTTGTCGTTTATAATTAATTTAAATATCATTAGGCTAGTTAATGTGGAATTTTGGGTCAAACAAATTCCTTCACAATAGAAAATTATCAACAAACGATTTATCAATAACATATCAAACTCCAAAGTTGACTATGAGGGAGTCGTGCAAATCTAGGTGTGATGAATGGGGTAATACTGTTATTGGGCAACTTGAGTCAACAAATGACCTTCCTGCTGTAGAAGCACGTTACCACCAAGCTTGTTCTGCTAATTTCAGATCAGGTTATAATGTACCAAAATTGTATATGAATGAGAATGTCAAGCCTAAAAAGGGTCGGCCAATTAATACTTCTTCTGATCAAGCATTTCTTCAGTTAATGAATTATTTTGAAGAGCATGAATCTGACCAAATGACAGTGAATGACCTTTGTGAGAAAATGAACAAATTGTGTGGCGAATCTTCTTATAGTAACATATATATGAAGAAGAAAATTCTTAAACATTTTGATAATAATGTTATAACTGAACTGAATGGAAAACAAAATGTTGTTACATTTAAAACTACTGCCCATTTTATATTGCATTTATTTTACAAAAGAAGTAATGCAAATGATAAGGAATGTGAAAAGAGAGCTATTATTAAAACTGCAGGTAAACTTATTTTGAATGAAATAAAAAACACGGCAGAGACAACAAAAGAACAGTATCCATCTTAAGCAGATATAATGTATATTGATTCAAATTATGAATATTTACCTGAACGTCTTCAGTGCTTTTTGCAGCAGCTTATTGACATTAAAATTAAATAGAAAAATTTCATCTATAGGTCAAGCTATAATTCAGGCAGCAATACCAAGAAAAGTCATCGCACCACTACAAATTGGTTTAGGCGTTCAAATGCACCATCACTTTGGTTCCAAGTTTCTGATAGAAACCCTCAACAGCCTAGGATTTTGCTCTTCCTACCATGGAGTCCAACGTTTTGAACAAAGTGCAGCTGTTTCACAAGGAATACAAATAGAAAGTTCAAATGAACAGTTTGTTCAATTTATTGCCGACAATGTAGACCACAACACTGGTACTATTGATGGACTTAACACTTTCCATGGCATGGGAATCTTTGCTGCAATTACACCTGGTAAGGAACAAAGGCATATCATTCCACGCATACATACGACAGGTGAAGATATTATTGCTGTTGGAAAAATTTATATTAAATTTTACAAACAATCAACAAACAAAATGGAATCAATGTTTTTTTCAAAAGTTGTCAAGTATTGACGATGTTAAAGATCAGCTTGAAGAATTGAACTTTTTGATTAAACTTGCTCGACCTTTAAAACCTGAACTTCCAAGTTGGTCAGGAACGATGCAGTTAGTACAAACTGGAAACTTTTCTGGAAAATCAAGCGTAGTATTCATGCCAATGTTAGACCTAAATCCTCGTGACATATTTTTTTTCTTCTCAACCCTGTACTTTATAGCATGCCAGTCAAGAAAGATGAACACAGCACCAGTGGTAACCTTTGACCAACCACTATACTGGAAGGCATTAAATATTGTCATCAACGAACCTGAAGGAAGTGTTGTAAAGGATGTTATTGTAAGACTTGGTGGATTTCACACAGAAATGAGTTTCCTAGGCTGTATCGGTAAATTAATGGAAATTACTGGACCTACAGAACTTCTTTCAACTGTGTATGCTCCAAATGCAGTAGGTCACATGTTAAATGGTAAAGCGATTAGTAGAGCGATCAGAGGACATATACTTGTGAATGATGCCTTAGAAACATTGCTAGTTGAGCAATCATTTTCTGATACACAACCTCATATTGACGCAAACAATAACATTTTTGTTGGAGACTAAATAGATAAAAGTCTCACGAAAGAAACCAAACCAGAGACACTGCTTGACAACCTGACGATAGCCAACATGATGGATCAATATGACAAAACCAAAATAGAGGTAGCCAAATCCAGAAATGCAAACTTATGGCTACAATACATGGACATGGTTCACATCCTTCAACAATTCATAGCAGCTGAGCGCTTAGGGAATTGGGAAGGACACCTGAATGCTTTGCTTCGGATGCTTCCATACTTTTCCTCCGCTGGACACAACCTATATCTCAAATCCAGTTACATATATCTACAACAAATGTTAAATTTTGAAGAAACGAACCCAGACATTTACCATCACTTTTGTAAAGGCAATCATGTTATACGAAGAAGCGAGCGTTATTGGGCGGGTCTTTCAACAGACCTAGTAATAGAACAAGTTCTAATGAGAAGTGTTAAGTCAGTAGGGGGGATGACACGTGGCAGAGGGATGTCTGAGGTACAACGAGCACAATGGCTTCTCTCTATGCCTGCCTGTTCAGAAATGAACAGTGCAATTCAGGACTTTTCCGGTCAAACCTATGAAACAAGTCCCCAACACAAAGAGTGCTCCAAATCTAGAATTCAGCATGACAATAAGGAAAGGGCCACGTTCAAGGATTTTCTACAAGAGCATAATCCCTTCCTTGATGAACAATGCTTAAGAAACATTGACACTGGTGCCCTTGCTGAGAATAATGTTAATGTGGATGATGCTAAAAGTATAGGACAGAATATAATTAAAGACATGGAAGAAAAAAATGTATTGGAATATTGCTTTAAGCGCACCAATCAGGTCGTGACTCTTGGTTCTAAGAACAATTTGAAGGTTGGCGGTGATGAAATTTCTGTTGATCCACAGCTCCTGTTTCAGAGACTGATCACTGCAGCAGATAATACTACAGAAGACACAGAAACACATTTAAGCTATGAGTTATGCGCCAATCCATCCTCAATATTTGATTCGTCTGGTCTCCTTCGGGAAGCACAGAAGCCATTACTAACAAATGGAATTTGGGACTTGGGAGCTTGTGGAGTAGATAAAATTCCAGAAGATGTTGAAATTGTACTTGATGGTGGCTCACTTCTACATCGTATACCGTGGGCGTATAATGCATCTTTTGGCGAAATATGTACTCTATATGCGAATTTGGTGGAGCAGAAATATGAAAAAGCACATATCGTTTTTGATGGATACATTTATGGTACTTCAATAAAAGATGTTACACATTAGCGTCGATCAAAGGGAGCTACGGGTATTAGACTTTTATTTAATGAAAGTACACCGTTCAAAACCAAAAAACAAAAGTTTCTCCTTAATCCAAACAACACACAATGCTTTATTGAATTATTAGGTACACATATAGCTGATAAAGGTTGTCATGTACTTAATGCCAACAATGATGCCGACCTTCTGATCGTTAAAACTGCTGTAGATATTTCAACTGATGATAATGTAGTCGTTGTTGGAGAGGTAACTGACCTGCTCGTGTTGCTTTGTCATCATGCTCATTTGAACAGAAAAAGAATATACCTAAAGTCGGACACAAAGACTAGTGTTAAAACGAAGAAGATATGGGATATAACTGAAACACAAAAAGTGCTGGGGTCTGATTTTTGTTACATTTTACCATTTGTACATGCATTTACTGGTTGTGACACCACGTCAAGGATATATGGTATTGGAAAGAGTGTTGTTCTGAAAAAAGCTCTGAATGATTCAACTTCAAAAACCAAGCCACAGTTTTTATGAACACTTCTTCACATTCTACAATTAAGGAAGCAGGAGAAAACACATTCAAATGTGTTAACAACGGAAATCAGATTGAGGATTTGGACGCTCTTCGATTTAGAAAATTTGTGCAAAAGGTTAACACAAGTAACAATGTGGTACAAGTTGAAACTCTTCCTCCAACTAAGGCGGCAGCAAGGTTTCATAGCTTAAGAACATATTTACAAGTCCAAACCTGGCTCAGTAGTGAACTAAATCCACTAGAGTGGGGCTGGAGAAACGAGAATGACTTGTTGACACCTATAAAGTGTAATATCTTAGCAGCGCCTGAGCGGTTATTAAAAGTCATACAATGTAACTGTAAAAACGGTTGTGATACCAAAAGATGTAGCTGTCGGAAACATGGTTTGAAATGCACGGGTTGTTGTGGTGATCGCAAAGGAACAAGTTGTAGTAACGTACAGTCGATTATTGAAGAGCTGGATATCTAGAATTGACCAAATCATATATATTTCAATTTAAATGCAATTGGTAAAGTGTTTACCATAAACCATCAAATGTTTTGTAACTTGACATAAACAAAGCATAATTGCTCAGCTAGAAGTGTGAATTGTTACGTATCATCCTTTTTTAAAAATTCAAATCAATGATGAGATGAGATTGTATATTTCAAACACACTTTCGGTAGCAAATGTTTTAAAATATACCATAAACTGTGATGTAGCTTGAATATTGCCATTAACAAAGAATTATTGTTAAGGTGTTTATGCTGGTTGTTATGTTTTAATTATTCAATAAGCATATTGAAAATGCAGAAATATCTTGATTATAAAAAACTTCATCGCATTAACGCAAATTTCGATTTTTTTGTCAATTTTTCATATGTTAAATGAAATATTTTCATGTTAACATTTAGCTAAATCAACTGTTATACATTTAGAGTTTCATTTTAAGCAAAGTCTAAGAATGAACTATGATTGTTAAGTATAATTGCTAGTGTTGAAACGAAAAGGATTCATGATGTATCACATGTTATTCATAAAATTACTTAAAAAATTACAAAAAAAATGTAATTTACGAAACGAAATCACTTTTTCAATATAGATAATTTGAAAAATGTTACATATATATCATATTCCACCATAAAATGATACATTTACATTAAAATAAATGGAATTTTTTGTATCATTCTTTCGTAGTAGATTAATTCCAAAAATTTGTGATGAAAATTAAGAAAACGGCATGTTTCCCCCAAAAAAACACATTTTCCATCAAAATACAGCTTAGGACTTTTTTCTAAGCTTCCCCTTTCATTTTAGAATAGAAAACTGTAGATACCAATTGTGAAGGAATTAGTTTGAGGTTAAGTGTTTTTTTTGGCTAATATACCTAGCCTACAGCCTATTTTGTTCCTTCACTAAAACTTATAACCGAATGAGCTTCCGTACTTTTATTTTTATTCAATTGGATACGCAATTGATGACGTACCTCTTGTGACGTAATTTCTGCGATTAAACACACCAGTTTAAGCTAGACTATGTTGATTTAAGGGACAACAATTTTGAAGATTGGTTAATTTAACAGTAAAACATATTTTTTTAAGAATCAAACAAATTCAATAGTATTTCAGATTTTGTGTTTGTCATACATAATAGGAAACTTCGAAATTAATACAAAATAAATCACTCCGACCAGTCATTCAAAAACACGCAGTCGTTTATCGTGTTTGGACAGGTCAGACAGGTAGGCATTCAATACAAACTTTTCCAAAAATAGTTTGGTTCAAAATAAATGCAGACAAAGGGATGGAAGAACAGAAAATGGAAGTGCATATTGTTGCAATTTTATTGTTATACATATTGAATTAAAGTTTTCATAAAGGTAAGTATGTCGTTTGCTTAATTTATTTGCTGATGATTCTTGTTAAAAATTAAGTAGTTTCATCAATCTAATCTACAGAACAGTTTTAGTTGCAATAATTTTTTAATTGTCCAAATGGTGTGCTACGTTAAATTGCATGATTTTCGATTCTTTCGATGATGTGTGGCGGAATTGTATTTATCGCCGTTGGCTTTAACTAAATGTGGCCGCTATTTCGTTCATTTGATGCCGCGCGATCTGGTTTGTTTAGATGTGCAATAAACAAAAGTACATCGGGTCATTATGTCGGCAGCAGGCCGATTATAGACGTCCGGCCCAGCTCTGTCGTGTGTTATTGTCTTAATAGTATACTCATCTTTTAGAATTATTGGTGGAGTGGACAATTTTACGTAGATATATCAGAATAATATTTGTAATGAGGCAAATGTTGTTTTTCCGACGATAGCGGGCTCGATCCCCGTAATAGTCACATAACTTTTATATGGATGGTTCATACAATCTTTTCTACAACCACCTCCTACTACCCCATGATTCAAGTAGGGCAGTTGTCAGCTTCTGGCATTGGTATGTGCACTGGGAAACCAGCTTCCACAGGAAATGTGTTAATTGGTTAACTGACCACCGTCATATGACTGAAATACTGTTAAAAACGGCAAACACACATATCCATTAAATACGTTATGACCAGAGCATTTAATATTTGTATAATGCTAGTAATCCTTAAAGTACTATTGCCACACATTTTTAGTTCAACACTGTTACTAGCAATTGTCCAGAAATACTACGATTTGGGTTTCTCAAGAGAAATAGCTTGCCTGTCAAATGTATGGGTGTGTACATAAATGTGAATCCATTATATTAATGAACTGCGTTTTTTTCTTTCTAATCGTCTATGCGTAAATAACGCTTGTTGGTATCTTAGTAGGGCCGCTTAAAGCCCGATTTATACATCTTTCTTTTCCTCGTTAGAGGATAAATCACATAATGTGTTAGCATATGATCATACTAATTGAAGTAGTTATAACATAACACAAAAGTTGCAAAGAAGTTTAATGTCAGTGTATTTTTCAACGTCATGTACATGTTATTGTTGTGCAGTTTTTTTTTTAAATATATACAACTCTGTCTCATTACATTAAAAAAAAAATCAATAGTTTGATGGTCATTAATTTAAAGCCATCGTCCACAGAGTGTCTTTCCATGCATATGTATTAGCATTAATTATATTTATTGAACATAAGGAAATTTAACTGAAAAATATAAATTTGTAAGGAATGGCGTTCAATTAAAGTTTACGTTGCAAAAGGGAATATATACAAAAATATATGCCGATTCACATGAGAAAAAACCTTAATAATAGGTATTAGGTAGTATCATGTTTTTTTTTTAATGCGGTGTAAGACATACATTAGAAAAAGTATTTATAAGGTTTCATGTCCAAACATATTGATAGACTTATTTCACGGCGAACGATTATAAACTCGCTGGTTAGTGTCACCCATTTTTTTTCCGCCCGCTCGGCACGACATTGAATTCCCCAGTAATGCCAAAATGATCGCTGAGTGGAACACGCTGACCTTTGTGCGGAATAGACACTCCTCTGTCAGGTGTGAAAACGCGCTGAAATATAAAAAGGATCAGGAATTACGGTATTAAAACCCCAGGTTACTCGCATAAAGCTAATATTTGTATTGGTGCCGTAAAGCATTATTCGTAAATATAAATGCAAGTCGTTCGATTTGATTAACATTTGATTGTCACTATACAGTTAAGGTAAACGAGAAAAGTGTATTGTGCATTATCTGCATGTTTAGACTGAAAATAAACGGCTATCCTGCGCAATACGCGATTGTACAATCAGCCACAATGGGGAGGGGGCGGTAAGTGTGAGAAGTTGTTTTAATCAAACCCATCACGGTGGTATCCACTATAGCGCACTAAGCAAATAAGGGGAGATTACTTTGAAGAGTTTGTTTTAAAATCAGACTGTTACAATGGTCTCCCATATTTCGCACTCCGCGGGTTGGAATATGCCTAATTGGTAAATCACTATAAAGGGTAGATTTTAAAATGAACTGTTGACAGAACTCTCCCATATTGCCCGCTGTGCGGTTATCAATACCCATAGGGAGTTTTCTGACCGCGATATCATGGAGCCGAAAATGACTATTCTTCCAAATAATATGGTTTTACAATACACAACAAATTCGACCTACCTGAGTGTTGAAGATCCGGAAGCCACTCCCGAACACGAAGTCAATGACCCTGTCGAATTGTCGTGTCGTGTTGACGTTGTAGACATTGGCAGGCGGCAGACAGAAGGAGCATTTGTCCGAAACATCCGTGTTAAACGCAGAGATGAGTCGCAGGAACTGGTCTTTAAGTGAAAATATATTAGATGATCATTAGAACTCTTCATTATTAATACAGGTGTGGGTATTCCGTTGTTTGCGGCTTGATTACGCATGGGCGATTCTACAATCATTTAAAAACAATACGAACATCAGAAAATGTGTCCCGCATAGGTTTAAGGTCGATTTCACACATAAAGATCAAATGTCTGTTGAATGATTCGAAGACAAATCTGTAGCACGATGTGGACAACACAAAAGGAAACAAAGAGCAAATCCTTAAGGATGGTATAAATAACGTTTTTAAAAAAAGACAATCAACATGACTATCTGAAATATTGCATTTATTCTTCTGTCTTTCACCATGTTCGCCGACAATTATTCACGATCGCCCGACTTACACTTTGCTCTCAATATACACGTAATCTGAGTCCTTAGGTACGTATGGTAATTAATATTTGAATTTTATAAATAGTACCATAACGGCTGCCTGCCGGTGTAGATCGTCCGTTCACGTTGAAATCCCCCATCAAAACCGCCGGCTTGACGTCGCGGAACTGCGAGATGAGCTGACCGATCTCGTAGGCATTTTGCTCGTTGGTTGTAGGAAAGAAGCTACGCATAAAGGCTGAAATATTCGAAGATTGTACAAGATATACATACCTAAATAATTAAATATACAAATATTACTTTCTAATACTTACACAATACATTATAATTTTGGGCCTGCATTGTAGGCAAAATATTGATTTATCAATATAACACGGAATGTCTTTATATAATTAATGTCAACTACTTATAATACTTATGTATAACATATATGAGTATCAGTGGAATATATTTTTTATCGTTATTTCAAAATGTCGTCCAATGTAAAATAAAACGGTCCATAGGTTTCAATAAGACAACGCCAATCTTTGGCTGACCTATATGGCGTTGTTGTTGATGGAGTTTCTTAAAAAGTTTCTATATGCACATTTTATGAAAGTGCTATTATATGTTTGGGTTAAAATAGTTCCCAGTGCTCAACGTGGCATGTTTCTTCACTCTGGATCATCAGACGATTTTTTTTGTATAAATCAGTCAGGATCTGCAAGCGTTTTTTGTGCATAAATCTATCTTACGTAGTATTCCGAAGATTGTCGATGTTACACGAATAGAAATTTCTTACGTTCGGGATTTGGTCCGGGGCTGTCCAGTGTAAGGTGTGTACACACGGCAGTGATTTGGTTTCCAATCTGGAACACATGTATTCACATTTTTGTATACAACAATAATCGGGCTCATTATTAATAGTATTCGCTTTTGTTGACAGAATTCACTTTAATAGAAAGCATATTTTCTTGCAATCACGATATAAATGATAAGAAAAAAGATTAAATTGGTGTACACTGTTGTTTACACGACTGTTCTCTCTGTGCCGACTCTAAATAGTTTGTTTTGTATACAACTATTAGCTCATGTTCTGGCTATATAAATCGTCATGCAGTTTTAACATATAATCAGCACTAATGTCAGACATTTTTCGGGACCTTTATTTATCTACTATAATATGAGTCACGTTCTGATAAAACTGGGTATAATGCATGTGCGTAAAGTGTCATCCCAGATTAGCCTGTGCAGTCCGCACAGGCTAATCAGGGACGACACTTTCCGCCTAAACTAGATTTACGCTAAGAAGAGACATCATTTAAGCGAAAAATGCCATACAAGCGGAAATTGTCGTCCCTGATTAGCCTGTGCACACTACACAGGCTAATTTTGGGATGACAATTTACGCACAAGCATTATGCCTTGTTTTCTTAGAACACGACACATATTTAGATCGTGAGAAAGTCATTTGTAGCGTGAGGTGGCACACTGAAGATAACCATAGAAACCATAACAACTAATGGAAGAAATACGGAACCATTTAATTGTATACTATCAGCTATATATATATATATATGCCATATTCACCTTAACTTCCAAATACCCGCGAACGACCTGCAGCTCTGGGGTGTTAGGGAAGAAGTCAACGGTCCGTCTGGAAGTGAACTCCCGCTTCGAGAGCATCAACAGCCCGTTGGTGTTCATGGTCCCCAACGGACTTGTAGGGGTCGAGGGGGCACAACTACAGGCGAAGCATATTAAAGATATTCACTCTGCTTTTCGCGTTGTTGTTGTTGTGGTTTCGTGTTTTGAATAGATGTGTTTTCCCAAAGTGCTCTCGCCTGATAATCTGTCCTTATTTATTATGGAGGGTATGGCACGGATGTTTTCTCAGATTCTAATATATATTTATTGCAGTTATGATATATTTCACCCTGCGTTTTGTTCCATGAACAGTCACATGTCTAAGGCTTGCCCCCAAAGTTCTCAGAAAATCAAATAACTTGAAGGTTGTTAATGAGTTGAAATTCTCAAACAATACAGTGTATACATTACTTGGGAAGAACTGGTTCTTGTCCCACGAAAGGGCCTGGACAGAGTTTCAAATAAGTAGTAAGTACTTTTAAGGCAATCGAGCTTAAATTAATAAGTTTAACAAAATATCCTACGTGGGAACGACGTTGATGGGGTTCTGAAACTGACTCAGTAGGCAGGAAAAACACTGCTCCCCACCAATCAACGCGACCGCCTGGAACGTTGAAGAGCAGCTGATGGACACACAGTCAAGGAGGCCGCCGCCGCCACCCGTCAGAAATTTCAAACAGTTGGCTAGTAAGCACCCCATTAAAGAGGCCGTCTGCAGGTTCGGGCATGGAGGGACTTTAAAATAAAGCAAACAAGTGTTAAAACAACAAAAGAAATCGCGGTGATTTAGTGGATAAAGTGACCACATAGAAATCAAACAGACCAGGGTTCCATCCCCACCCTCAAGATCTGCCCTTCATACTCCAAGTATTGGGTCTTTCCATAAAACTGATTCTGGACTGGCACACTATTCTTTCGCTTTCTATGCAACAGAATTAAAACACATTGGTGAGATGTAAATACTAACATCAGTGCAAATATTGAACAATAAGCTCGTTTAGGCCCGGACGGCACGGATGTGTTCAGTTTCCGTACCGCAACAAAGGAGTAAATAAACAAACAGTGAACGTAGTTACGTGTGAATTACGGAATCGCTGAAAAGTAAGTATGGGACCCGTATTCGCAAATTCATTCTTAGATATTCATCTTAAAACCAATCAAAAACTGCCCTAAGTTCTACTATTCCTCCGCTTTGAATGTTAAATGTAAAGTTGCTGCCCAAGGCCGCCGTGTCGTAGTGGATTTGGTGTCCGCCTAGCGACCGGGAGGTCACGGGTTCGAATCCCACTGTGGGAGCGTTCTAAAAATTTATCAAATAAGCCTTAGATTTTCGATGCAATCTAGCTAAAATAAATAGTTTTAAACTAAAGATTATATCAGCAACATCATGACTGTGAAGATATATTCCAGCAAAATAAATTAAATAAAAGGCAAGTTATTTAGTGGAAACATTGTTTCTATTTTTATTAACTGCGACCTTTACCCGACTGGTCCCAAATAACATTCCGGCTAAGTCTGCGTGTTCACTTCCTCCCCCAAAATTATAACACAATGCCTAAATCCAAACTTAAGTTATTGACATAAGTTCTTTCGTCTATTTGTATTGACCTTGACCCGACTATATCCCATGTTTCATTAAGGTTGGTCGATGTAAACGTAAGTTATTATTTAGCAAACACAAACAAACACAAACACATTTAATAAGTACAAAAGGGTCCTTTTTCTGCTTAACCCATTTATGCCTAGCGTCTAGAAAAAAGGCCTTGGCAAACAGCGTAGACCCAGATGAGACGCCGCATGATGCGGCGTTTCATCAGGGTCTGCCCTGTTTGCTTAAAGGAGTTTATGTAAAAAATATTCTAAATATAGAAATAAATATACTAGACATCCCTAATTTTGGAAAATAAATTGATCAAATTTAGTAGGATAGGAGAGTCCACTAGATGGAATGGGTTAATTGCAGGTCAGCTTTTGAAACTTTGACAATGCATTATGACCTGCAAGGCATACATTGACAACAATTTGCTTGAGTATTGAACGAAGTGGAATATAACGGTCAATGTCGACTAAACGAAAATTGTTATCTTTCATTAGAGCAGATTAAAAAAGGGATATAATTCGGTGTATAACAACAATCCTCTTGAAATCGTTAAACAAATGTAATTATCTAGGAATAGTTTTGTCAAGCAGCGGCGCATTTATACAAGCCACAAATACGTTATCAGCCAAAGCACTTAGGTCGATGAACTCATTATTTACTGTTACAAAATCTTTAAATGTACCTATAAAAATCAGGTTTAATCTGTTTGATGCCTACGTTGCCTCGATTCTAAATTATGGAAGCGAGTAGTAGGAATTTACTTAAGCTGAAAATATTGAGCGAGCCCAACGCAAATTCTGTAAAAAGCTTTTAAATGTGAAAGCTTCTACAATTGCAAATGCTGTGTATGCCTACGTAGGTAGATACCTGATGTATATATGTCGATATTGACGAGTGGTTAAATATTTCTTAAAACTGTTCAACGAAAAATCGTCCAACTGTATGTTAAGCAATATTATTCGTATTATGGAAACAGGTAGGCACCAACACATTCCAAGAATGAAAGAATATGTCAATGTTGTACACTTAATGAAATTGAAGATGAGTACTGTTTTGTTCTAATATGGCCTTATTGAAATAATTTTAGAAATACACTTATAGCTGATGTTTACAGAAGAAGTCCAAGTATGTTTATTTTTTTACAATTATTGACTGAGACAAGACAATCGATATTGATACGTCTAGCTAATTTCTGTATTAAAGCATTTAAACTTAGAGTCGAAAATATATAGAGAATATCTTTTTTTTCCCAGATTTTTTTTCATATAAGATGTAGCTGTATAATTTGTTAAGAGCCTTCTCTAACATTCTTACATTCTCACAAAAATCATATCTTTGTTGAAATGCTTTAAAATGTGTTGTTATTTTGCCGCATGCGTATTTATTATTGCTTTATTGTTGTTGTTTTTTTACGATGAGCTGTATATGCTTTAGTCGCAAATAAACTGTCTGTTCTGTTCTGATATTCAACTGAATATATGTACTATATATATATAGGAACATTGAGGTGGTGCACACACATGTTAACCTGCATTTTTTACGCACTGAAAAGGGCATAACTTTGTGAAATTGCATATCAGAGTTATGGAACTTGGTCATTGACCCAAAACAATGACCCAGAATAGAAGTGTGAAGTTTCAATTGAAAATATGTAGTAGAAACAGTAAAATGGCGATGATGAGCGTTTACCTTTATCACTTGTTTTCTACATACAAAATGGGGCTTAATTCTGCTAAATTGCAGTTCAGAGTTATGGAAATTGTTAAGTTACCTCACACAATGAATCCGAACAAATATGTGAAGTTTCAAATAAATACATGAAGTAGAAATATTGATATTGAGATCTTGCACGTTTATCTTTACCAGAGAATAACGCAAACTCCAACGTTTGGGTGAGTAGTAAAGCTGGGACTGCTCGGTGAATAGTCGAGCTAAAACAATACAAATACTGTTGAGGGGTATTAGGCGCGCAAAATGAATACAAGATGAAAAATATTCGCGCCTTGGCTATGTGTCGTTATCTTGCGTTGACACGTGCTTAGCGGAAGGCGCCAAACACGGCAACAAGTACGACAGAACGATTAAAAAGTATCGGCACGTGTTGTCGCGCTAGTGTGTTGGAACATTAACGTTCATCAAACCAGCCAAACCTTTGGGGCACTAACGCGCCAAATAATTCATCAAATACAAAAGATGTGTGTGTCATGTGTGTTGTTAGTGCGTGTACAAATGCAGCGTTAAGGCTGTCTAACTTTGTCGTGTCTTTGGCGCGTTTTAAGGGCGACAATCCAAACAAGAACCTTTAAAGGCCCATTAACACTCAAAATCAACGAATATTTCGTAAAATATTTCATAAAGATAAGTTAACACATAACAAATCCTTATAGAAAAAGCCAAAATGTCAACGCTATATGTGGTCTGGTAACATAGATTTAACAAGATACAAAATGCGTGTTTATTGTTTGTGGTACAATATATTCAACACACGTTCATGTACGATTAAAGTTATCGTGTGTCGTATGAATCAATATCGTTGCGGGAAATTAAAATGGAATATATTGGACCACACAAAATAAATTGAAAAGTTGAAATTTTGGCTGTTTCTTTAAGAAACACTGATTGTTTAAGGGTTAACTTTATTGTACAAAATATTCATTGATTATGAGTGTTAATGGGGCTTAAATATCAGTAGTGTCACGAACTATTTGATTTCAGTTTGCTCTTTTTTGCGATAGATTTTTCGAGTGGAAATCAGAAAGAGATAAATTTAGGATCTTACACTCGTATTCATTTCATACAAAATTGT
Organism: Dreissena rostriformis; assembly: GCA_007657795.1. Classification (NCBI taxonomy): domain Eukaryota; kingdom Metazoa; phylum Mollusca; class Bivalvia; order Myida; family Dreissenidae; genus Dreissena; species Dreissena rostriformis. The sequence goes on from VMBQ01002631.1 coordinate 87,180, forward strand.
GTTTAACCGAGTTCAGGAATTCTGAGAGTAAGCGAGCATTTGGCGAGTTTATTGACGAATTTCCTGGTAGAGTTTGGTTAATCATGGTATGAAATGACAACGAGTGTCGGATATTTTTAACACATCCTTTTAAATTACCAAATATAATTAATATTTACATGTATAAGGTGCAAGTCATGATAAAACAGGAAACTTGTTTACATTGCGTAACGTCACTTGACTGTGAACGTCATTTTAGCAAAATAGCGTCACGCGATTGGTCAGTCACTCAAAAAATAGCCAATGAAAACGATACAAAATATATTTTAAAAATGTCTCAGATATAAAAAATATTGTTTATAGTGAATATTCAACCAAAAACAAGATGTTGCATGTGATAAAATGGATGCATATATTCATCGGAAGCAATTTCTAGCGCCACCTACCGACCGGCACCGCTGACTGTGACGGAAGTATGCCGTTAAAGAGATGCAGGCTGCTATGAGAGTGCGGGTAGACATCCCGTAGACCAGTCACGATCGCCTCTATGTCTTTTCCGATAATAACCTGAAAATAACATATAAATATATAGCTATAATTAACACTCTTTAAAATAGCTTCGATGGTATTTCCCCTAAATATAGACAAGACAGAACTTAAAACAATGCATGCTATATAATTTCACTCGTATAATAACGAAGCAATATTACAGAAATCGTTGAGAACAAATATAAACACTGCCAAAATATGTTTTATACACTTCTCCAATGAGATTCGATCTCACAATTTATAAATCGCATACCTTAATGCCGTATTATGGATGCATGCCTATAGCTCTACTTTATGTACATTTCACTCATAAAAAAAAAATACGTATACTAACTTGCTTCATGTGCCCTAAAACAGTGTCCCCGGGACACCTTTTCCTTATCATAAAAAAAGTTTTTTTCGAGCGTTATTAAAACGAGTCCTTAAGCAACCATCTTATAAATATTTTAAAACAGTTGTATTATAATTGTATGTTATTGAATTCCTATTCAAGCCTCTCTTTTTTTTGGGGGGGGGAATCCTTAAATACTACTTGAATATGTGATCTTAAACTTATATTTAAATTTACAATATTGCCCCTTCGACTAGTCCCATCATTATAAAAAGACGACAAAGGACTCCAGGTTTAGAGCCACGTATTAAAGCGGTTTGACGAGGATTCGGTTTTCACGGGGTTATATGTTGAAAGGTTGTATTGTAACACAATTACAACTTCTTCCACTTTCACGTAAATGCTGTATTCTGATTGGATAATCCGATTAAGTGTCTTTCTTTTCATTTTCCGTTGAACAACTCCGTATGCAAATTTAAACCTATATATTTATGCTTGTACTACTTTTTTATAACGAACTTGAAAAAATGACGTCAATATTGTGGGCGAATCTTACTGAGTTGTTTTTAATTCCTCATTAGCGAAATAACAATATAGTTTTGCGCAAACATCAACGATATGCCGTTCATTGAAAATGAAATCAACATTGAAACTTAATTCATACCCCAGCTTAAAGAAGTCCGTTGTGTCCTTTATAATATGAACATTATAGGTAATTTTGCTCGTTTTAGTTGCAACTATAAGAATTGAATGATATCTGTCTGCCTATCATCGGTGTATGAACCGTTGGGAAAATTACGAATAATTTATTCACGCAGTAATGAAATCCCGCATAATGATTGAGAACATTATTTTAAAGACAGACAACTGAAATATATGATAAAAACATTAAGCGAATTTGCGAAATCCATGGAAAATTTAACCATTAAGACACACTCAGGTTTAATCATTGATCATTGAGATTAGTGTTTAAAATAACTAGAGCAAAATAAAACAAGTATAAAATAACACTTTTTTATATCTATAAAGTCGATCATATCTCCGTGAACGTTTATATTTATATAAAGTGTCCAAAGATATATATATAAAACATTATGATTCTTAAATGATTTATCTGAACCCATATCATTATATAATAAAATGACTCTAGGAAAGGCAGTACATTCTTCAAAATGTGAAGCACAAACACCAGTTTCATGCTTGAACTTACCATCGCCTAAATAAACCAATTTCGCCCACATCGATCAGTTTGTCAAACCAAACAACGTGTATAAATTAGTATTGTGACAGTGTTGTTACGAATTCCCAACGCCTACTTACTCCGGACATGTAAATATGTGATAAGTACATCGTTTGTTGATACACAAATTTCTCTTCAAAGTATCAGAATTTGCAACAAAATTTCTTTCTTATCCGAATTGCGTTCATATGTTCTACGGGCACCCATATCTTTTCTTGCAAATCCCACCAACTAATCGAAGACAAAATAATGATTCGATAAGAGAAAATAATTAACTTAACAACCTTTTCATTGCAGTGATACTTATAGGTGAGAATCTTCCTTAACACAGTATTACCTGTGTGAATTTACTAGATTAAGTTGTATAATTTTCTAACAAATATTTGTAAAAAGGGGTTGTGTCTTGCTCTTTTTCCAAAGGTCCCAATTTAAAGTGTTCAATAATTAAAATTGTTTATTAGTGTTGTTCTGCCTTAATGCCTATTATGCCTAATTCCTATGCGCTCAATGGCGATAAACCTAAAGTCAAAATGACAAGCCCTAATGTCCCCACCTCCTGCAAGCATACGATGTCTGCATCCTCGCCCCGAATGGCGTTAATGATTGCCGCCCGCCTGTCCTCTCGGCTCGTCTCGTGGCCCGGGTTCTTGAGTTCCACCGCTCCGGTCAACGCCGTGTTGAATGTCAATGCCTGTAGAGATTAATGCATGTAATACTATTCAGAATCAAAGCGCTGCAGACAATTAAAATGTTCGCTATTTCATAATCTTAGACGCAACTCAGTTTTCAAAATTATGTTATAGCTGTTTATATCGCAAGTTTGAAATGAACACAACCCATTCAAATGTATAAAGAGTGTGTCTTAAAGCACAGGTCGAGATGTGTCTGTGTGCACTGTTTATCCGACTAGTTATGTTATAGAGATAACGTAGACAAAAAAAACAACCATATCTCTCTTTTTTCGCAATTGGTTGCTGCACTGGCAACCATCTGTAGAATTTTGGTTGACTTGCTATAGAATAACAAGCCTAGAATCATGTACAGGTTGTGTTATGTGTTTCTAATACTTTATCTATTTTTTTCAAATTATTGAGCAACAATTTTGCCGACATGACAGACTTTTTATGCATCATGTCTTGTTGTAAGCCTGAATTGAATCATTTCCTAGGCCTAATTGATCAACAGTCGCCAATTTATTTTCTATGTTTAATTGGATTGAGTTGTTCAAGCTTGAGTTGCCCTGCTTTTTAGCCCAAATGTAACCAACTTTTGAAATTGAGTTTCCTGTGCTTAAATCTACTGGCCCAGGCTAAAAGGCAACCACTTAACCTGTAAGTTATTCATGATGTTAGATCTGACAGTGTATTGAACTCATTCAATTTGCAAGCCTGAAGACATTCAAGGGACCTTTTCACGTTGTGGTAAATTGACAAAATTAAACGATTTAATAATTTGGAGAGTTCTGATGTTGTCGAAATATTTTTTCATACTACGAGGATTACTAATATAAAGTATAAAGTACATCTCGCATTGTATGAGCACGGATGGCCGAGTGGTCTAATCGATGTACTTTTATTCCAGCGGTCAGTGGTTCGAGCCCAGTTGAGGGTAACTTTTTTTGTTTGTTTAATTGTATTCTTGTGTTTTTTTTTAAATGGAGCATTTAATGACAATCTGTGAAAAGGTCCCTTTAAGATGTTTATGTTCGAAGTTATTATCACTTAAATCTTCTTTTTTTTCAAATCATTAATAGAAAAGATTATTTAAGCTGTATTTTGGGAAAACAGGGCTTAATGCATATGCATATATTGTCATCCCAGTACCAGAGACTCTCTTTAAACGAAAAACACCATAAAATCAGAAAGTGTCGTCTTTAATTAGATTATGCGCATTGCACAGGCTAATCAGTGTACACAGGCTAATCTTGGACACCACTTATTTGACATGCATTAAGCCCCGTTTTCCCTGAAAGCAGTCGATTTGTACAGATTTTAATGACGAACTGGCCAATGTAGTCGCACAAGCTGTTAAACACTATTGATTACATACACACACTTACTGTCTGCAGTGTACCAGTGGTGAAGTATAAACAGGCAGATGCGGTGGTTATCGTTCTTAGCGTAGTTAAGAGCAGACTGACTTGCAACGCATACCACTAACCTAAGTTGTCCACAAGCGAACAACTAAAAACTGGAGAGTGCTCAAAACCCCGTTTAAGACAATGATAACAAACCATAAACAATTAATATGAATGCGAAACCATTCAGACATTTCACGAGTTTAAAAATCCTGACTTAAAATAACAAGACTCAAAACCAAGATACACAATTTAAACCCTTTCAGTAAAGCAATCAAAACTGTTCACTCAAACGACGAATGTCAATCCTTTCTGCTGATTTAATGATATGAAAACCACGAAGTTTAACATGATACAAATCTTTTCAGACAAATATAGTTAATAATATAAAATCGCCGTGGCGTAGTGGATATGGTGTCCGCCTAGCGATCGGGAGGTCATGGGTTCGAACCCCACTGGGGGCGTTCCTTTGATCTCCCCCAAAGACACCTAGTACTGGTTCTAGTCCCAGGAAACGGACTCGAGAGCGTTTATATAAGCCTACGGCTTTCGATGCAATCGAGCTAAAATAAATAGGTTTAAACTAATAATATAAAATAAGAAAACATATCCAATATTCAGTACAACACTGCATTCAACCCCTTCAGTAAAGTAAACAGTATTTAACAATTCAGTAAAAAAATCAATACACACCCCTCCAGTAAAATAAATATGGACAACAGCTTAATCAAAACAAACACATCACATAACTTTTGAGTGACTCAAAATATAAATAACAAAGCTTTCCAAGTGAGTCAAAAACGTAATCACAGAGTGAGTCTTAAGACAAATATAGAGCTTTGCCAGTGAATCAAAATATAAATCACAGAGCTTCGCAAGTTAATGAAAGCGAACATCAGTGTTTCTAGTTAGGCAAAGGATACATTTTGTATTAAGTCGACAAAAAAATCAAAGAACGTTTTTGAAATAGAAAAATGGTAACAAAACAGATTTAAAAGTCTTACCTTCATTTTCCGAAATGATGGCTTATATCTGCAACTTCCCATCTTGAGTACATTGACGAGCACAGCAACCACAAGGAATCGTTGGAAATGCATCTTTTTATCCTACGCTAAGTAATAAAATAAAGAAAATAAAAATAGTTACATAAATCCTTATATAAGTTGCAATGATGTATGCTTTTGAATAGTTACATGAAATAGCTAAACATACGATCAATATTTGGTATTTGTCCGTGTTATTAAGCTTTTATTTATATCTTTACTAGATTTGTAGAACGTATACTAATTTAAATAATAATGAAAAATACATTTCTCCCTTGCCAGTTACGTCATAACGCTTTGTCAATCCGAAAACATGATTCCTAAAATACCACTTCATTCACTTCTGATATATACGAATCTCAAATAAAATACAAAAATGTATGTTCTTACTTATCGCAAATAAACAAAACATAGACTTGTATAGTTTTCAATACATTTTCTGTATTAGGACAGCCCAAAAAATACTGTCTGCATCAAACATGACGAACATCAAAATGGTATTATAATTCAACAAATACAGATTTGCAAAATACATGAAAAACATTTCATTCATACACATATACAATATCCGCATATTTTGTTTTTCATCTCTTTGTTAACAAAAACCTAAATTATTAATTCAGTAAAAAAGAAAACAACCTCAAAATTCAACTACGTCTTAACAGTTCGACTGTCCAAAGCTGACTGACAGAGAACCCCCAAACACACTCGATTTCCAATTGCACTCTGAAGATTTCAGTGTGCCCAAGCGTTCATTACATTGAATTATGAGAAAATAATTTTCTTCTAATTCGTTAACCCAAACGATGAAAATTATTTATCCCTGTCAGTGCGCATGCGCGTCTCACCATGTAGGTTTATCGAATGGTACATCTGAAATTTACGCTTTATCCTTAGTACAAGGTTTATTGAGAATAGTTGGCGCAAATATACATATTAAATGGAGATTTATATTAGTATTGAGATGGAGTATTGTTATATATACACCTTTGCAAAACGTGTGGCACGAGGGCCAATAGTTAAATCGCAGCTCAGACATGTGAAGCGTCTACTAAAATAAAATAAAATACATACACTATAGACTTCATTTAAAACATAATATACACTGAGAACTGTCATCATAAGGAAACAGCATTTACAAGTAAAAAGAGCATCGTGGGTATGCACTATTTGTTAAGTCTGTGTGATGTTATTGGCATAGACAAAAAAACGCATATATCGCGGTGACAAAGAAGATTTTCGTTATCGTATTTTTAACAGAAATTTGAATTAGCAAACACTTACAATTTTTGTCACGATTAACTATCAAAGAGTTTCTGAAATAGTGTTGACACTATTGACCAGTATATGAACTTGAGCACCTTGGTAATTCGTTTATCTGTTTCGACATTAAAAGCGGAATGTGGACGCATTCTCGTCCTACAGACATATGTCTAGTTTATATTTAAATGTTCAAAATCTAAATGGTTAATACGTTTTTACAAATTAATTTGAATCTCGTTATACGTCCCTGTGCTATACATATTCATTTAACTACATTTACGTCACACTATAAACAGAATAAACTATTGCATAGCTTATACTGATAACTTGAACTGATCGGTTTACTTATATTTCTTAACACAACTATTGTATACATTTCAGTCATTTCTGCGATGATTTTCTGACGATGTTTATTCTTAAATAATCAATATGTGAATTATTATCTATGTGTTGTAATATTCATGTCGGAATTTCTTGTCGATTTATTGACTTAACACATGCCTGTATTAATATGTTTAATTTACGGTAATAATTGCTTTGTCAATCAGTCAGTGCGCATGCGCGGAAATCCGAAATGTCAACAATAACAATCAGATGGTCTATAAGCATTGTTTTTGTTTTCGTAAATACTATCATAAATTAAGGAAAACGATATAATTTTCCAGCTATATCTGAAATCAGTAATATATTTCTTTAAATACGATTTGATCTCGCATTTGCTTTTGTATTTCTCGATGTGAGTATTTTCCTGCTTTAAAAATTACTTAAGAATTGCTTTAAACTATTACCGATAAAATCAGACCATTTTGACTTTTCTGATTCTGTTGCCTATTATTGTTAAACGTTCTTGAATAGTTAATTGCTAGCTGACTTAGTAAAACCTATGCCGAGACAATCAAATGGTAAAATATGTCTGTGTAAGCAGAATGGCTTCTTCTTAAAAAGATTTTAAAGCAACACGTTAATTGTGTTTAAAAGTCCCTTACATGGTTTTGTATAATTGTTAAAAAAAATCTAGTAATGAAATACAAACGGAAACAAACAATGTATAATGTATTGTATGTTATTAATAATGTTCAAGTGACTTGTATCAGCTGTGAGAAATAATCCTTTCCTTATAAATCTAAGAAAACGAATTGAATTTAAATTTTGGATATGAAATACTTCATGAATGTGTACATAAAAATTGCACGTGAAAAACTAAATGCACGAAACATGATATGGAGCACTGACCTAGGTACTTGACTAGTACCCGAACGATTAGCTTAGGCTCATGCCGATATATGTTCACTTTTCTGACCTTGAGGCACTGGTTAGCATAGACTCAGGCAAGTAAATTTGCAAGACGATATTTAATTTAATTCATCTGATTTTAGTCTTCGTGTCTACAATATGTTCATCAAAGATTCGTGATTTCCTGAAGCTAAGCGCGTCACTGCATAATGCCCCACGTCACAATAACGTTTTACGATGGTTAATGGTTAAATTACAATATTGTAAAAATCCAGGTGCTGGCAATTAAATATAAGTATATGTCAATTATGGAAAGTTAATGGTTGAACACGAAACCCCATAAAACGTGTTTTTTCAGATAAGATCTCGAACCGTCCGAAGGCAGAAACAATACATTTACATATGGAAAACATATTAACGCTGTTCATTGCATAATATCTCGGAGCGAAAAACAAAATACTGTAAAATGAATTAATTAATCGTTTCGTTCAATGTATATATACAGTCAGCATATGTAAATACGTATTTATGAACCAGAGGAAAATAGTAAAAATATTTAGAGGATACAGTTATACTTTTAGGGCAACATTCATTAAACAAAATGACCTAGGTTATTGTTAAGAATATAATATGGACTGCGGCGAATTTTTTATTATATAGTCTGAATATATAGCGTTTTAACTTCCCTTTAACTACCGGGGATAGCCCCGAGATATGTGATGAACAGCGTTTTACATATGTTTTTCAACGCGAAACGAATCAGGGTAAAGAATTTTACCAAAGCAAAGATACTTGTTGAACTAAAACTTGTTCAGATTGTGTAACCAACGTTAGTGGTCCAAAACTAAATAATACAGAATCACTATTACTTGAGGCAAATATGTCTTTATCAGAAGCAAGTCATGTCTTAAAATGCATGTCTTATAATAAAAGTCCGGGCAGTTAAGGCTTTACTAAAGTATTTAATAATATATGTTGGAACCTTTTTTATTAAGATCTCTAATTGAAGAATTTGACAGTGGTATATTTACTTTTACTGAAACGCAAGGATACATATAATTATATTCATTCCAAAAGCCTACATATCTAGACTATTTTGTGAAAAAATAAAACTGGAGACCAATACCAACGTTAAGTAATGTATACACAATTTTCTCATGATGAAACAGGATAAAAACATTCATGGACTTATACATAGTGATCAAACAGGTTTTATCAAGGATCGATGCATAGTTGAAAACACAAGGCTTATATTTGATATTATAAACTTGACTGAAAAGCAAGTGAAAACATTGAAATTAAAAATATACTATAACTATACAACTTATAAGAATGTTAGTGTATATCTCTCACTATACAAACAGTAATTATATTACAAAATGTAAACAATCTTGAAATGTATATAGCATTTTTGTGTGTCATATGCATAAGATTGCAAACATATTTGATGTGACTACCCATAAAGTAAATGACTGAATTTGCCGACGACATACATTACAGCAAAAGGGACTACCATGTTGAGCAGGATACCTGTGTTATTTATTGACAGAAAACAGTTGAATCATCATGCCACATCGTAGCATGCAGCACAATTGTCAATGTCTAAATGAGCATATATATGTGAAATTCTGTACCCTGTTAATAATTCATAAACAATTGTATTCGAATGTCACTTTAATCTTCAATTAATAAATTTTAATAAAAGCCACATGGCTTTTGAATCCACATAATCAGGCTATTCAGTTGACTCTCAGAGATGGCAATATCTTAATGTGGGTCAGTCTGGCTACTTTATTTCCACTCTCATGGTTCGGGAGTTTTAATACAATTTTGACCAAAGACAGTTAAGACATTAATTTTGTTTCCAGTCCTAAAAGGGGCGTTTCTACTGGTAATACGTTGATTTTTATGCGTGCGTCGGGATGGGGGGGGGGCACGTGTCCTCTCGTTATGTATTTGTTCGACGCATGAACGTTTAACTATTCACATTACCTAAACCTTTGTACTCGACATCCATCATTGAATAAAGAGATATTGGAACTCCAAAAGCAACATCAAGACATAACATTAAGTTCTACTTACCTTTGCTCGTGCTCTAACATTTATATGAGTCAACGAAATCCAAGCTGTGTGCGTTGCTTTTTAGTTTGATGTTTTATTCTCTAAAGAATGCAATAAATGGTATAACTGATGATTTTCTTCATATCCACTCATTGTACATTCTTCATAAAAAGCTTACAATTGAGTTGATAAAGTATGGCCTCGTGAAGACCCTATAGAAATAAAACAAACATCTTACTTGGTCAAGCGATACGTATGTTCATTTCGTTAAATTATGTAAATTGTATGGGGTAATTCAACTTATTTATTTGGTGCAAGTACGTATTATAAAATACGCAAATGTTGTACAAATGATAAATATTATTTCTTTTTTTCACACTTCTCAGATGACAAAACCAATGTTCGTTAACATCCAATGGTAAATTTGTTTGCAGTTCGTTTAACAGCTTGTGGTCAGCATAAACAATCAATTTTGGTCATATGCCGGAAGTGAAATGGAATGCTATATTAACAGAAATACTATTACAAAATAAACTATACATTTATTCATTTATTACGTGTAAAGTTATTCGCAACATCCAGATCACTCCTCTTGAATTGTACACCAGACGCCGCGATGACTTAATTGAAAATAAAGTACAAGATGAACATTTAAGCAACTTTTGTAAAGAGATTAAAATATGAATATTATCAACACAATATTGACGAGTACCTGGTAATATTATACACGTGATCAAGAAATAGACACCTGAATGTGGTTTGGTAAACATGTACCATATTTTTCTCAGTTGGGGCTGGAACAGGTTTCATCAACGAAACAATTCAGCAGTTGCTTCGAACATCTAAACATAACTTAAATAACGATTATGAACATATCAGCTAGCTGTCTGGTAACAGTAGGAGTATTGATGGTCCAGTGAATATATGGGTTGAATGTAAATAATCGACAAATTGTTATTTGATGTGAATGGTATATTAAAACAATACATTACATAATTGACTACATATGTCACTTACAAGGATTCCCCTTAGCACATTTTTGGAGAAAACACAATGTGGCGTCAAAAATTATTGCCATGCCATGGGTAATAACATTTCCATTATTGGCTGCAGCCTTCCGTTCAGAAGATATGCATGTTAAGGTCGTTTAAATATATCAATACTTTGAAGCGGGCATATCAAAAGTTAATATTTTAAAATTTTATTTTCCTATTTTAATTAATTTGCGTCACATGATGGTTTAATACATGAGTCTCTTTTTATCAACAGTAAAATAGTGTGTGTTTTTTGTTATTAATTTTGATACTTTTCTCGAACATAAGAATGTTAATAACATGAACATAAACTAAAACTATGCATATATAAATACAGTTTTGTAGCATGGGACTTCTTGTAGTGAAGTCTGTTATTGTGAGGTAACGGATTTCAACATTTGTTGTAACGGTGTATCAAAAACTTATTTTAACATTGCATTTCTTAATACGTTTCCCTATGGGAAAATGCATATTTTAGGAGCTCACTAAAGATCGGGACTTATACAGGTAAATACATGTATATACTTTCAGGATATAAATTGACAGGAGCCCATGAGCCATCAGCCCCTAAATGTATGCTGGGACCCTCGATTTTCTGAGATAGCTCGTGTCCTCATTACAAGAAGTAATGAAATAATATGTGCGGGTAACTTAAGTAGTTTATATCCTTGTATATCTAACAGTTAAACACTCACAAAAGCTTCATAATTTCATTTCTTAGTTATAGTCATATACAAGTTTTTTCAGCTGTGAATGTGAACAAACAGTTCAAAAAGGTATACAAAGAGTGCATAAATTGAACAAAATGTAAATATATTTGTCTATCAATAGAGTATTCAATATATATTTTACAATGACTTTCTGTTGCTGAATATACGTTAAATCTATGGACTGATGCTTGAATATGACACGCCTGCTTACCATGCTTACAACATCTGCCTTGCTGAATAATGATGTGATATGGACAAAGTAATAAGAAATCAACTTTCATATTTGACCTTCCACCTTATAATGTTTCTTTTACTATGATTCCAAGGACTTGGTGTTTGAAAGCTGCACTCCCTTTAATCATGCATATCACTAACCTGCAAGAAATGAACACTTTAACTTTATCTTAACGTTTAAACTGTTACCTTTACCATTTAACTACACATTATCTTCGCGTTCGCTACATTTGCCATGTTTATAACTTGTCCTGAGTTATTTTAAATGCATATATGCTGAAAAATAATATGATGGTTACCATGTGTTATATATTTTATTGACAGTTGACCTTGAACTTGCGATAAGCACGTTTTACCACCACGTTTCTCATTTCTGCCAGCTATTTGAAAAAACCACATATGATATACAAATTGGTGTGTCCTGTATAATTACGTGCTTATTTCGTTTTCATGTTTGCCGTTGAATTGTTGCGAAACTGTAGATTTAGGGATATGATTTATAAGACACTACGTACATTATCTTATGAATACAATATTTGCACTATTATTGAAATACACAAAGCACATAGTATGTTATGGTGTCTGAGAAGTCACTTATCATATTGGTACTCTTTTATAATTTGGGATTGTCATCTTAATTTTAATCAACGTAACTTGCCTTTTTAAAAGCATTTTTGCAAACATTATTTGCGTCTGTAATTTTGCTCAATATAGTTCCCATGCACAGTCAATGTTTGCAAAATCTGATTGTAAAGAAATAAATGTGAATTAAAGTTACTTTAAGATTTTAATATTTCTGGACTACGGCTTAAATATTATGTTATAAGCTGTAGAAGGCTTATTATTATGGTTATTTCATCGGGACTTTTCGACTTAAATGAATTCACTTGGAAGGGCAATTACATGTTTGAGTTATTGATTAGTTCAGATTTATATTTAAAACATTATAATTGGACCATATTATTATTTGAGATTTGTTATTTGCGATAAACTTGGTCAAATAATGTTTATCAACTCAAAGGATCAAAGCAGCTCTACCAGTGTTATGCAAAATGTATACTTAAGAGGAATATGTAAAAAGAGCTTTTATTGTGCTTTTCCCATTGAAAAATGTTTTTCTGTGACATTAATGAAATTTAAATGTAAGAAACAACGTCCCCTTCAATCGCTAAAGGGTGTTAAATACACAGATGTTGTGTCAAAGACATTATTTATTGGGTTTTTACAATGACACGTGTGATGTGTACGATAGATGTTGACTCTCTGGTCAAGATTAGGCTGTGTCAAAATGACGCACGAACGGCATTTGCTTCCGTGAAAAACAAATCAATCTCTATTTATTTGCTTCAAAATGCAGGAATATGTCTCTATTAAAATCTCTGAAAACAAATGTCGAAAAATGTAAAATACAAAGCTGTAAAGGAGAAATGAACAATCAGGTGACCTATAAGAGTAAACGTAGCGTATCGTATGTGTATATTGTTTCGTGAAAATGCGTTTATTTTTCTAATAAGTTGTTGTTATTTAGGCTCGATTGGTCATTGTCGGCTCAGGTACTACTTAAATGTACCCCGGGTACTCTTACGTATACTTAAATGTACCCCGGATACGGACAATATACTAAAACGTACCAATTTAGACTGTACCCGAGTTTTATTCCCGCCCAAATCCGATGTCGTAAAACGCTCTACGGAATACGACACACAGTTCTCTTTGAACAAAACCTGCCTCAACATTCTTGTTTGAGTATGAATTTAGATAATATAGAGGCGATTTTACGAAATATTGACATAAATATGAACAAAATTAATTTGAAAAAATAGCCGACAGCGACCAATTTAGCAGTATAATTCCCGGGAACGTTTTAGTATATGTTCCGTACCCGGGATACATTTAAGTATACTTAAGAGTATCCGGGGTACATTAAAGTAGTACCCGAGCCGACAATGACCAATCGAGCGTTATTTAGTTGTTCGCATACATTTCCCATAAAGCAATGCGATCTTTTCTGACACTCGTACACCGAGAAATCCAATTCCCTGTCGGACGATAACACATTTCTACGAGGCAGTCGGTTCCGTAACTTACACACTGGTTTAAGCCGGATGTGTCAACGTTTATTCACAACACATTTCGTTTTGTTCGTGATTCGCTCCATGTGCATTTTAAAAAATCTATATTAATATCGATCTCTAAATTGGCATCAGATGTGCAGAGCAATATTACACCACTTCAGAATGTCCCGATGTCAATATCCATGTCAATTGTAAAATCAAGCATAGCAGATAATACCGAGAAGTTACGTATGTGTAACAAACAGCATGGCGCGATATTGGAAAAATTTATCGCCACTCAAGCGCATTAGACATGAAATGTTTCATTAACTTTCCCTTCTAAACACTTACTACGGTACACTTACTTCAAACTTTAAAATCGAGCCATCAGAACTTCATCAAATGCTTCTGAAATCGTCGTTATCAACAGAACTTATGATGATTTGTTTACATTTCTGTTTTCTTTCTGTATCTCATTAAAATTAAACCAATCAGATTTAGTGATAGCAAGCAGGTTTGTTTTGATATCGCTTCTAGCTAATCATATTGGTATACAGCGAAGATATTTAACCATGCGTTTTTACAATGATTTTAAAAAGACGCTATTTTTTCCATTTTCTGGCCTATTTAAAAAAAATCTTAAATAAAATAAAATACACGGCGCCTACTGAAGTCACGCGAAGCGCTGAGGAACGAAACAAATACACATGCCATTTATATTGCCAGACTACACGGCACACATCAATCGACATGTGGTCACCGCCTTGGAATGATCTAGCAAAGTTTATGGGAAAACAATCGAATAGTTTATAGATTCATGCAACGTTTAACTTCAGACCTCCGCAGTTATGATTCCAAGTTAGGGCGTATACATATGCACTAGAATGTGTCCGTAGGCCACGAATGCCCCCACATTCCGATTTGACCTGAAAACTTAACTTATGTCGTATAAAACTGAACCCAAATATAAAGCTGCGTATGTTCAATCGCTGGTTAATGTGTGTGAACAGTTTCAGACCGTTAGCAAAACTCTTTGACTGACGTGGGACACAAGTTTAAAAAATGTATTTTTTTTTTTGCTAAAAAAGTGGCAAAAAATCAGGTTTTGTCGAATACATCCGAACCAAAATATGTAGGTGCGCAACTTCAAATGCTTGTCAATATATTTGTCAAGTTTCAATCCTCTAACAGTAGAACTTTTTAAGTTACGCGTAACACATGTGAAAATATGTATTTTTATGTAAAATATGACATAAGTCCAGTTGTGTAAAAATTACTACGAATCAAAATATGGAGGTGCGCATGTCCACATGCTGGTTAATATAAAGTGTCAGCCCTCAAGCAGCAAAACGGTTTGAGTTCCGAGCGACACAAGTTTAAATATGTAATTAAGTTACTATGAACAGGGTCATAACTGTTGTTATGTAAAAATTATCCGTACCAAACTATGGATGGGGTGCAATTTCACAAGCTAGTAAATATGTTTAAGCGACGCGCAGCACAAAAAAAAACGTAAGTCTTACGTAGGGACGGACGGACAATGGTTAATCTATAAGCTCCCCTCCCCTTCATAAAGTGGAGGCTTCAAAATTTAACACTTAAAAAAACAATCAATAAAATAAAAAAACTGTGATTTTTGGCCAAAAAAAGAGTGAGCACTGAAAATAATTCGAAGCATAAGGGTCTCGAAATATTGACGAAAAACAAAAGTTTGCTTAAAAATGTTTTAATGAAAAAACAAAAAATACAAAAACCGGAAAAATTGGGTTAAATGTTATATCTCATAGTAGTATTTGGAACTGCTGTTTATGCATCTGGGGTAAATAGGCATGCACAATTACTTCAAAAAGTGCATATTTCATTCGAAACACAGACATTGCAATATTTCGCTTATATGAAACAAACTTTAGTGGAATAAACGTCTTACACGTACGCTCATTAAACGTATGGAACCCATTTGTGTGATGTTGATTCTTGAGCTTCGGCAAAAGGAATCGGACAAACCCCCCTTTAAATAAACTTTCACGTGATACTACTGATAGTTAAGCATATGTTTGTCCAATCGGTAGATGGAGCTCTATGTTTTGCAATTTGACGTCATAAAAAAATGTTTCACTGGCAAAGCTAGGTTAGAGGTTGCATTATTTGACATGTTGTCACGTTTTCATGTCGTTAAAGTTATTCATAAGGATAGAATAATAGAAAATATATAGAATTATTAGCTGAGTATTTTTGCCCAGTATATGCTCTAAACGTTACATTTGAACGCTCGGCAAGCCTCGGACTACTCTGTTTCCAAGCCTCGCATTATAAACTTCTTCTGTACATGTGTATATTACAATCACGAAATAGTCTCTATGTACCAACGAATGTAAACACAACAATTTCATTATCATTCAACTTACGATCAAATAAATAAACCCTAGTCATTTATAATAAAAACTCGATCTTACTTCAGGAAGAACAAAAGCAAACTATAGATATGTTGAGTATATGCATGTTGGTGTATTATATGGTTTTACTGTTCGAAATTTGAGTTTAGAGGGCATGAAAAATAGTTCAATATAATTTATATTGAGTCTGTTCAAGAATAAAATCAATTAAAGTGCATGTTTCAGGGGGACAGAATCACAACTACTTTATTTACCAGAAGTTCAAAAATACATTGCGACATGTGTTGTTGTATTTTCAAGTGGGAAAACAGATGCATATCAAATGTCCACCTATTTTACAAATTATCCTGCAAGAAAGAACATCGAGAACAAAATAAGATATCAAGAGAGCATATCATAACAAGAGCTTTCATTTAGATGATTACTTGACTGAAGGACGGATTAATACCAACAATCTGTAATGGGTATAATCAGAAGAAAAAAACATATACCAATTATAACAATAATTATAATTATTTTACGAGTTCTGAATCCATACATACATTCATAGGTCATGGATAACATACTTTCAACTGCTAATGGCCATTTGTAAGTTATCAATACCAAGTTTTAAAGCAAATCAATACACAGCATTGGCGTTATTATTGTTGCGTAGGTATAATAAAAAAAAGATACTTGTCAAGTCGTCAAAATGTGATATCTAAACGTGTCACGTACAAACAGCTGTTGCACACTAGCTTTTTATAGTCTTCACTTTCCAATAACGTATATTTGAAATGATAAAACCGCAAAATAGCGTCCATTTAAACTATCCCATTGTACACAACAGACGACTTCTTTCTTTCAAAGTATTTTGTCAATTTTCATCCATCAACTTTTCCACCAGAGACTTATCATCATGCTCATTTCCCCTATACAGACTAACGAAAACGGAAATGAAAGCTTGCAAACATTCAACCTTCTTGACAGCCTGGGTTGAATTGCCGGTCAATATGCCATGTGTGGCCTCAGCTAATAGAGCTGCATCAAAAGCAAAACTGACCAGTGCAAGCAAAGTTGCAGCCGATTTTGCACCAAGTCTTACCACCACCGTTATTAATGGAAAGCTGCTTTGGATTGCCCTCAAACCGGAAGCGATTGATACGAACCCCTTTATATTCTTACCAGGACAGTTGGGTCTCCGATCCAAGTGGTGATCACACGTTCTGAACTCCTTAGAGACCGTTTCAAACGCTCGTTCTAATCGTTTTACAGCAGCAGTCATTCTAGCGTTCAAATCAAACGTAGCTTTGTTCTGCTTTATCCCTTCATTAGCTCTGTATACGGCTTGTACACCTCCGCTAACTATTCCCGTTACTAAAGCGGTTATTGTTAAACCAAGCGATGCCCCAAATGTAACGGGACTCAACACGACACCAACAGTTCCTAACACGTACCCAGCAAAACTAATTGAACTTGTGACTATGGTAGCCGTGTTGACCTCTTTTCGTCTGTTTCTAAGTTCGTCAAGCAGAGGTAGTGGAATAACCCTGGTGAAGTCCCTAAGTGCGTCTTCTAGTTCAACCAAAGCGTGAAGCTTTCGAACGAAATCGGTACCTATAGTAACATATGAAAGTGGTTAATTCCCCTCCCCCATTCTTTTAAAATCCCTTTATCACAAACAAAGTGCCTGTACAATAAATACTGTCTTTTGAATGTTTGATCTCTTAGTAGTAATTACATTTTATTTTAGTCTTATAGACACATATGAAACAGAGTTATGTGATTTGGCTTTTTACAACACATTGGCGGCTTCCTCCTGTTTCTGCATGACGATGATCTGAATAGTAAATTATAGGATGCTTATCTCTTAAGCTTATTACTTAAAGACGATATGTAGCTGATTCTTGTTTGTTTGTTTTTTTGTCGTGACGCGGAAAATTACAGTTCTGATGCTCTGTAAGGCATATGACCATTAAGTAATTCTTTTTTTTTGCAGTTTGATTTGACTGGTGATGCTATGAAGTTATATTTCATTAACAATTCTATGTTTTATTAATAAATCCGGACCAACTGTATGGTTTGGGCGCCCTTAAACAGATTTTAAACCACAAATCCGGTGCTTTGCATTGATCTTTTCAATGCGGTGACACCAGTTATAATTGAATGTGTTTGTTTTGTCATGTGTATATATGTAAGGCCCTTTGTCACTTGAATCTAATAAAGGACTCTTGAGTCATTGTAAAAAATGATCTCCTGCGGTGGTAATTGGTTTTTTCATTTTTTTTTATCATGACGTTCACGTTAATATGATTTTATTATTATTTTGCTAATTTAAAGGAATGTGATAAAACGATCTGACACTCGTTGTCATTTCATACCACGATTTATTAAACTCGTCCAGAAAGTTCACTTACTGACCAAAGTCTTGAATTCTTTTGATACAATTTGGTATAAAATGTCTACTCGTGTAAGATTTTCCGTTTTCTAGTACCAATAGATAATAACAAATAGTATGTATACCTGTGTATGTGGGACAAATGTTCTTAAGTAGGTCAATCTCGTACCGCCTTAGGAGTATCTGAAAGTCAAAATGAAATGAGCCTGTAAGTTCATGCACAATTTATCCGAAATTAACATGTGATTTGTATGATGACAAATAGAAATTACAGTTCATTTCAAAGTTATATTTTTAAATTATCACCCGTGTTACTAAACATATACCTGGCAAAGCAATCTCAGATTTCGTTCAATGACATTTGCGTTGGTGACAAACTGAATAAGTTCTGCTGCATTCGCAAACTGTACTCCAACGCCATTAAGACGCAAAAGCTCATCACTTAAAAAAAGTATTGCGATATTATTTGGAAGTCCACTGTGCTGTTATATATAATGTTTAATGCTGTTATATATAATGCTGTGTATAAAAATTAATTTGTATATAATGGGATGTTTTAAATGTTTTATGTAATGTTGCGGTAATTATGTCGTGGTATATAATGTAATGCTACATGTATATACTTGTGTGGTATAGTAAGTTATGGTATATTTTGCACATTATGTTTTAGTATATATAGCAGAAATATAAAATATAAATCATGTTTCGGTTAATAATGTTTTAATGATATAAAATATTACGATTGCTAAATGTCATTTTATTCCAGTTATGTTATATGTTGACCAAATAAACTTGATACGAAAATGCAGTTTTAAATCGTATGCCGTACCGTTTGGGTCAAAAGTACAAATATAAATAATTAAATATTTAACAATAGTTTAAAATAAAATCAAAGCGGATGAATAAGGATAGTTGATAAGTTTGTTCATATGTTTTTTCATATGTTTTTGTCCTTTTGTCCAAAGTATCACCGCAGTTACAAATATATCACCGCAGTGATACATTTATGACCGCAGTTACAAAATTGTCACCGCGGTGACAATTTTGTCACCGCGGTGATTTCTATTTTTAGCTGTTGTCGTATATGTACTTTTGACCCTAAAGGGTACGTCATAAAATCGACATACCTGAATGTTGTCAATAGTTCAGTTCGTATCGCAGCTGGATTCGTACGAGGTAAGAAGTTTTGCTGTACTTCACTGACCATTGGACTTGGAATCTTAATCTGATCTAAAGGCAGGTCTGGAAATAATTTGGCATCTATGTTTGTACATTCGATATTCACGTATGATAAAATGTGTCAAGCATATAATAACTTATTAATGAGATCTTCGTAGTTCACTCTATATAGTTGGTTTATAAGACGATTCTCGAAATGTAAATGCTTCATTTAAACACAGTATATGGGTTTTTTCCATGAAAAAGTCATTTGTGGGAAATACATTTCTGGTTCGGGAAGTAGGAATTCATTATTAATGAGATACGTAACCGAACAGTTTAATAAAATACTTGTATATATATTCCTGTTGAGTCGTGGGTAATTTTCATAAAGATGTTACATCACAAATATTTTATAAATATATGACTATGAATCATTATAAACATACTTATTAACTTTTGGTCTTTATATGTGTTGCTTTGTTTGCTAATCGTCTGTTAACATCAAAATAATCGATTGTGTTGATAGTGTCAAACCGCAATCTTGAAAATACGGTTCTTATTGAGTCGTGGATTCTGATTGGCTGTTCCAATTTCAAGATGTGCATGCTATAAATAGCCTTAAAACTTACATTGCAGGGGACGATAATTTTTTGTCAAAAAATGTCAACAGCCTTTGTAGCATGGAAAATACTCATAAATAAAAGCTTGTGTGTTACTTAGAAACACTATATTAACAATACATAAAGGAGGAAATATTGTATGTATTTGATAAGAACCTATCGAGTAATGATGAATCACAATAATTACTTGTTTTGGCGCATTTTTGATCAGCAAACGATGGTGAAACTTTGTTTCGGAATGAACTACATCATGTGCGAACGTTCGATCAATGTATTTCACGCGATTTCTACAACCACGACTCAAAAAGAACCCAAGAACATACCATTTCACGAAATGGTAAAACTATATTTGGGTATAATGATTTTTTAAGCGTTGGAAAATCTTATTTTTTTTAAGAAACAATACAATAATTTCATGATAGACTGTTTTTAATATTAAGTCTATTTAAGGTTTATCGGAAATGCGACTTTTTTCACCATTAAAGGGGCTTCTGTGGCCACCCTCTACATCGCATTAAAATTAATCTGATGTAAATACAAACACAAAATGTATTATTAAAAACGTTAACTATAGCATTTGGTACATTACCTTTCAGATGACGAACGTAATCAACAAATAATCCTCTACACATTGGTGCGGATGGCACGTTACTCCCTGGCATAATTGGATACAGTTGTAAACACTGGACTGGTTGCAGAAACGCCATCAGAAACGCAATCCTACTTGTCGGACAGATGGTAAAGTCATATCGTTCGCCGTCGAATTTGATACTTCTTTTGACATTTAATAATTTTAGCGACTGGAACCATCCCCAACGATAAACGCCACGATCCGTTAACAGAATATATATATCAATGTCCAAAAACGTAGCCAGACAGTACAAATATACATGCACATGGCGAATGTCCCGGTCTGGACGGGTTATGTCTTCTTTGAGAGATTCAATGGATGTTTCTGAAGAACCTTCCTTTAAAACACCAAACAACAACGTCAGCAAAACGCAGACAATGTCTTCTCTTTCTATTATAATCTGTGCCTAAACAGCAAAGCGCAGAGCTGTGGAGTCAATTTTTCTGCCAAAGAACAATTTGTTGCAAATCCATAAAAATAAATCCTTGAAAGGTCCGTCTGTTCCAATTGTCCTGTGTTCTCCGTCTTTATTAATGAAGGCCGTAACTGCATCCATTTTAAAGTAAATTTGTTTTCTGATCTATGAAATAAACAAGTTATTTTGTTAAGAACATAAAGTTTTCTTGACGAAGTCCCACACAGCACTCCCAAGCACTCCGGCACTCATGGTCGTCCGATACTAAAGCTATTTTTATACCTTATGCAATAACGTACAGTTTTTCACCAACTATACTCTTTGACGTTTACTAAGCATCCCGTGTTTACATTTTTATCCAGTTTCTATATATAAGAATTTGAAGAAATCGTATGCCCATTTAGTACCAATATAAAATCTGCGTTTTAAAGCGATGCATGCCATGTTATGCGGCGAATGCTGGGAGAAAGCAAATGGATGGGTTCTGTATTTATTCACAAATACTGTGTGTTATGAGAAAACTGATATTTAAAATCCAATATCTCGAAGGCCATGTAAGAAAAAACACATTTATGGAAGGTTTTCCTTCGATGACTTTTTTATTCGGGTATTACAAAAAATGAAAAAAAAGAAAACAGGAACATCAAATAGCCGAATGGGCGTATGTTTTAAAAGAAATATAAATATTAAGTGGGAAAAAAATATAGTCGAGTTTTTACACACACACACACAACGCGAAAAGGACGCACGTTTTTCCAAATCAGTTACAAATTACCTCACTTAAACACAGATATTCTCACTATAAGCATGCCCTATCTGAAAATGATACCGATCTGACAACTTCAATCTTGGTGATATTGAACTGCATATTTCGACTTTCGTTGTGTAAACGTAAACGCATTTTGTGCACGTGAAACTTCGCTCAATTGGCGATTTTTCGCTTGGATCATTTCACTCTTGGTCGAGCAAAATAATAAAGTTTGATAATTTCTCTCTAAATAAGATTGGTTAGATTGAACTTATTTTTATAACTCTGTTTTTTAAGTAACGGGACCACCCGTTGCGGGTTTCGGACAGTTGCCAGGAGAAGGATGTCCGCTCAAAAAGTCAAACAGTTTAAATATGATTAGCATTAAACGTGGAAATCATGTTTATGGTAAAAATATATTGACTTAGTCCGAAAACAAGCCAGATCGCCTGAAGCTTTACTGAATTACGGCCATTGAATTATTGTTTAATGTCAAAATTAACAGATGTGTGTGGGCATTTTATCTCGGTCAAATTCGATTACCAGCCAGATCGCTTGAAGTACTCCTGAATTATGGCCCTTGAATTATAAAATGTTGCAATAATTAACTATGTCCACTCTATAGGTAAAAAAGTATAAATCGTATCATCTTTATACTTGGTTACAATGTGTGTTGCCTTAAAAGCACTTTTGAATTATGGCCCTTGGATAATCTGAATGTTGTTAAATTAAAATCAAACTAATCTAGACCTTTAACTGGGAGTTTTTTGTGCCAAGTTGGCATCCTTGTTTGAAATATATTTTGATTACCTTATGCACCAGTGTTAAAACATTAATATGTGTCTTTACGGGAATAACTAGGGCTTAATCAAGAAAAAAGGTTTACCCAATGTTGGATTTTCACTCCATTGGGAAGTTAAATATGATTATTGTAATAAGCCAGTGCGCACAAAATAACATAGATTTTCAAGTCGGATCATGTTAAAGATATTGCATTAAAGCCAGAATCCACCTCTTTCTCCGACCGCCCATCCCCGTATCCCCCCCCCCCC